>JANQDE010000007.1:817909-843696 GCA_037157785.1 Cephalotes varians | reverse complement strand
ACACACACACACACCGCATTCGCAGCACAGAGAACGAGCAAAAAAAAAACAATACGTCGGCATTTCGATCAATTTGCAAGGCAGGCTCCTGAGAGTGAAATTCTGTTTTATCGCGCGGGAGCAAGAGAATATCTTTCTAACTAGAAAACTGCATTTTCCAACAAAACGCGGAACTAAATGTATTGCGAATGCTTCCGATCGCTTTATTGGCACACAGAAATATGAACATACGAGAAGCGATATTATTAATATTTATTAATATTTACTGATGATTGGTTATGTGATTCAATTTTTCTTTATTTTATTATTATATTTAATAACCTCGATTCATTACTTATTAATTTCTTGTTATTAATTCCACATATATATATGATGGATAATAATTTTACTATCTTCTCAATTTTATATACTAATATTATACAATACTAATACTTACTAATATTATATATATATATATATATATATATATATATATATATATATACACACACACACACACACACACGTATTTACTAATTTTATATACATTTACTAATTTTATACAGACTTCTGTACAGAAAGAACGATTTTGCTGAGATATCTAAAATTTTACTGGATACAGATTTGAAAATAAGGTTGTTGAAATCTTAAAAATTGGGCAATGCTAAAAAAAATTTTGATATTCTAGCAGCTAGTTTGAGCGTTCTACATAATTATATTGATAGGTCAACAAAATTATTTTCTGATCTATATCCAGCTAAAATTTTAGATTTTTCTCAAAATCGTTCTTTCTGTGTAATATATAATTTTATTTTATTTTTTTATTACATATATACATTAAGATATTTAAAAACTTATCTGCAAATTTAATTTATAAATAATAAATCTTTAAAGGAGCTGCATATATTTTATTTTTTTAAATTGAAATACAGAGCATTATATAATAATGTAATATGTATATAACTCTAACAAAATATTTTATTCTCTCTCTCTCTCTCTCCTTTTCTCTTTGTTTCTTTTTCTCTTATTTAAATATTACAAATATTAAAATATAAAAAGTATTAAAGTAGAAATTAAAACGCGATAAATAAATACAATAGCTCTTTTCATATCACAATGCGTATTTAATGTTGTGCGTTACGAAATGTTAAAATTAAAAACAGCTTAACGCTGAAAAACACATTGTACGAAGCATGCCTAACAGGTCGCGCATTCTGACATTGTTTTTCCATCTCGATTAAATGTTGTTCGATCGTTAAAAGCACATTTCTCATGAGTTATAGTCGACCGGTCGTACGTTACCCTTTTTATGAGACCGTTAAATTAAATGTCGCTTTGTAAGGACGAAAGACTAATGAGGATTCGCAAGTTTGAAGAAAACAATCACGTTTTGAGAATGAAACTTTGTATCTGAAGATGCAAATGCTTTTACAATTGTTGTTACTTTTGTAATAGGATTCTCGTCAAGCATCCTTAATATAGTTTTTTCATTTGAAAAAACTTTATATTAAATTATTAGAAAATACTTTTGTATTCGTTTAGACTGCCTTCATTCTTATCTACGACGGCGAATGAAGAATCTTCGCGATTTCATGGATTCACCAATTAGTTCCGCGAAAAGTCGCGATTGATCCGATGACTTCGTCTAACCGACAGATATGTCCGACGGCAGGAAGGAGTTGGGGGAGTCGCGGACTGGATGACTTTCGAGACGGATTTCGTCGGGCTGGCTCGAGCCACGAGCAGCGAACCGCGAAATGAAAATTTTATCGACGCATCGAACCGCCCGGCGAAATCTCCCGATATTACTTAATAACGGTAGTCGATCGAACGAGACGGCCTGCAGCTGCATCGGAAAAATGAAAGGCTCGCGGACGCCGAATCCCTTTGGTAAATCCGATCATTCTCGGTCGCGAGCAGCGCGACTTATTATCGAGGGAAACCGAGAGGAAGCACGAACGTCTATCGACAACTTCGAATGAAATCCATTTGCCGCTAAAAGTCCGCTTTTTTTTCGCCATTTCATCCGATATCTCGCATTTACAACTTGTAAATAACTTTGCCAACTTAATTAAAATGTTACTCCGACATTCCCCCGCGAACGAGAGAATTCAAACGCGTCGGAGAATTATATTCGCGCGAATTCTCGTATCTCAAACCCCATGTGTACACGGGGATGGAATGCAAAGCTCGCGTAACGGAGGCAGGTATCGTCCCAGGGAGGAACATATGCGTTTGAAATCGATGAACGTAAAAAACAGGCGCGTGTCCCGATGCTTTATGCATCCGGCGGGAAGATGACCGTGCCGTGGTTTATGCAGTCGTAGGCGAGCGTTGGAAACGCATAAATATTCGCCGGTACGCGCACACGGGAGTATACGTGTCTCCGTAAGACCAAAAGTGCCGTGCTGGCAGGGCGATTTTGAATTCTCTTACCCCGGCGACCACTCTTATCTCGGTCGGCAGAAGAACCCGGATTTACGGAGCTCGAAAAATTTCCGTATTTCCGCGCGGCAACGCGAAACACGATCCTAAATATCAGCAGCCCCCGCTACAGTCTCAACGAACGATAAGGAAAGGAAGGACTTTTTTGAACGCGACATCGTAACTCATGGCCTGATAAAATCGATAGTAAGCGGGTGGCGAGTTCTCTTCCCCTCTCTCCCTTAAGTACTTTCGGCCGAATAAATATCTGATGCGGCAGTCCAAGTTTTAAGTTGATTTTTGATCGTGAAGTTTCACGAGAATCGGCTCAGTCGTTTTTGCGCGACGTTCAAACAAACAGGCGAGCAAACAGACAGGGATCCCGCGAAATTGGGTAGAATGGTCTAAACGGCGAAACGAAAAATACGAACGCGAGGGTGGAGAGACATAACTTTGCAGAACTTTGCTTTACGTCTATAGATGATTTTTTTTTTTTTGTGTCCAAAATTATTCCACGCTTGATAAGTTATGGCGATGAATGATACGTGATACAAATGCGCGCGCTATATACAGGTGCGCGCTGCCGCGGTTATGGCAATATTGCGCGACGGAAGCGACCCTTGCGAATTCCCGCACTTACAAAAGTAAAGAATACCTTCCCAAGTGAGCGCGCAATAATTCTTCCGCCGCCGTACGGAAGAATACTCGTCTTCCGCTTCGTTCTCCATGGTTCTCAACATAAATCTGCCTGACGCGACGGGCAAATATTGCTATTGCTAATATGTAAATATGCTAACAGTACATAGTCGTGCTTACGGTACACGGAAAGAATTTTGCTGAAGTATCTCAAAATTTAGCTAGATATAGATCTGAAAATAATTTTGTTTGCCATCATCAAAATAATTATGTAGGACCGTGGGAAAAAAATTTTTATATAAGAATATATATAGATATATATAAACATATATAATTACAAAATGTGCTCATATATCCTTTTTTCTTTTATAAAATTACTGTTTGATACGAGAGAAATAATAATAATAATGAGAAAACATAAAAAAATAATTAAAAGGATAATTTTTGCATTGTTTCTTTTACAGAAAGTCAAATTTAAAAAAATAAGAAAAAATTGCTCACATATAATTATATATAAATCATTATATATGAGCAATTTTTTTCTTATTTTCCAAATTTAATTTTCTAACTGACTAACAGAATGTTTTTTGCAGCTTTCTCTCATCAATGCTTAAGCATCCTTCATAATTGTTTCGATGGTCCAACGAAATTAATTTCGGATCTGTGTCTAGTTAAATTTTTAAATATTTCGGCAAATCTGTTCTTTCTGTGTAAATAAAATATTGACTCTCGATCTTCTAAATCTTTTGAGTATTTTTACGATGATTAATTTTACCTACTTATTTTACCTATAGTCAACAATATTTAAAAAAACGTATTCTATAAGTTTTAAAAATTTTTTCTGAAAAATGAAAAATTCTTAGATACTTTATTATTAATATAAAGATTTGACAGTGAAAACGATATAAGGAATATGATGCAGTAAATAAGAGAAAATATTCGATGCGCGCAAACATAAACCTTTTGCCCTTGACGATATCGCCTCAGTTGAAATTTGGAGATACGAAAGGAAACGAAAAGTAAAAGAAACGAATTCTGGGCAAATTCCATCTCGCGAAATACTTTTTCGCACGCGTCGTCGAGACAAGTTGGGAGGAAAAGAACTTAAAATTCACATCGTCGTAAAACTTCTTCTCGTTAATTCAAAGAAAAATTTTGTATCAGCCAGTCATCTCATAGTCAATAAAATATTCTTAAATGAAATTATATAAAGGAACAAATGCGAGAGGAGCAATATAAACATTTTGCGTTTTCAATTCTGGTGAAGAATTAAGAAGAAGAATATTAAATGTACGACGAGTTAACGAATATAAATCAAGGTAAAAAAATGTCGAAATAAATTAAATAAAAATTTATAAATTCATTGTACTTTTCGGTCGATGATTAACATGGTTTACTTCGCTCGCTCGCATCTCGGGAAACGCCTCCATTGGATTTAAGACTTTTCTTTCTGGTGTACTTGAACAGTGGAACGCCGCAGGAAAAACACGGCTGACACGCCGCGCGAAAGCTTGCGAACGTGCAGAAATGCCGAGAATGCACTGGCGTATCGACTGCAACCGAGCTGCCAGAAGAAAATTGCGTTCTTCGAGTTTATATATCAGTGGATACATTGTTCCTCGAATTGTCACGCGCATCGTACGCGACAATAGCGATACGTACATACGTACGTTCGTCGAGAACAATGCAGTGGCGAGTTTCGCAGCCGCGGAAAAAAGCATCTTGTCGAGAGGCTTTCAGGAAGATCGACGCTCGACAAGCTTTTCCGCATCGAGCGCGATTAATCGTTGACAGATAATCGCGATTTTTGACACTCGCGACGCGATGGATGGCGATGTAAAAGCGAGATGTAAAAACCGTCAGTTTTCACGCTCGTGAGTGCCGGTTGCTTGCGTCATTACTCTAAAAGCACGTAAATTTTTTGCAGAAAATCTCCGAATTGTGGAGCGTCAAATTTTATTATTATTATTCCTGCTATATTTTAAATAAATTTTACATGATTATTGTTAATAGGCAGAAGATTTATGTACGCAATGCGACATTAATCTTGCGCGAAAAGAACAATTTTGAAGTATCTAAAAATTTAGCTGGATACAAATCTGAAAATAATTTTGTTGGACAATTAAAATAATTAGGGAAAGTAGGAAATATGAAGAGCAAGTAAAAAGTTTTGACATTCTAGCAACCAGCTTGAGCGACTTACATAGTTATTTCTTCACGCCGATTATCATTCAACAAATTAACAAAAATTCTAAGGATTACACTTTGGAGGCCTTCAGGCATTTTTTATTATAGAAAGTTTTAAAAGAGACGTCTTACACGCATTGTATCTGTTTTACGATAATATTTTTAAACGACGTCAAAAAGAGTTATTAAAACGCATCTAGAAAATGGGCAAATTTATTCTGGTAAAAATATGTGTACACTTTTACACGCTCGGGCGATTCGGAAAAGTCGATTAATTATTGTGACTCTGGAAAAATTACTGGACGCGGGAAATGTGTCAGATCACGTGGAAACAACTCTTGAAAAATTCAGAGGTTTTCTTTGCTAAATGAAGCGTTGTAAAAAGGCTAACAAACAAATTAAAATACGACTTATTATTATTATTATCATCATCATTATTATTATTAAGAATTTAAAAGAGGTCAAGGAACGAGCATTGTTAGATGTAATCAATAATTATTAAAATTTATTATCATGATGTATACATAAGATCTACAAAACATTTCGACATTATTTTGTCCTCACTAGTTGTTTGTGCATAAAAATAAAAATAAAAATAAAAATAAAAATATTAATAGAAATATTAGGTATCAAACCATTATTATAAACTCTCAACTACATCAAAGGCCAAATTGCGTAAAAATCATATTAAAAATGAATATATATTAAAAATTATAAGTTATTACAGTAAGACCGAAAAAATTATGACATAGTCCATACATTAAAACCTGAATTAGGCAGTTTCTTCGTTTGAAGACGAGAAATTGTATAGTCAATGAAATAAAAATGATAGTCCAAATGAAAAACATTGTGAATGTATCGTCCAAAGTTAATATATATGATGAAGTGAATTGGTTCATTTTATTTGATGTGAATGCAATGTATATTTGGTTTGATAATATTTGGTCAGACTTCCGATCGTCGCGAATATTAACTCACACTGATCTTAATACTTATACGTACATACTTAATAGTAAGTTTAATATGATTTTTACGCGATTTGACGTGGTTGAGAGTTTATAATAATGGTTTGATACCTAATATTTCTATTAATATTTTTATTTTATGTGCGAACAATTGAGGACAAAGTAATATTTTGTAGAAACGTTTTGTAGATCTTATGTATATCATGATAATAAATTTTAATAATTATTGATTATATCTAACAACGCTCGTTCCCTGACCTCTTTTAAATTCTTATTATTTATTAAAAAAGCGAACAGAATTAATTTTATAATTATTATTATTATTATTGTTGTTGTTGTTATAATCTACATATCGACAATCTCATGAAGGAACATTCAATGTGATTTTACGGCAGTGTGCGATCTATAAAATTCAAAGCAGCTCCGGCGGCACAATCCGAAGGCGACAGATGAACTGCTCCATAGTATCGTCCCGTGGGAGGCCCACGTAGGATTGCGCATACAAAGTAAAATCCATATTCACACGTGGCGGACACAACGGGACGCCCCCATAGGAAATTTTTACGTGCGTAGCCCATGTGATTTCTCCCTTGTGCGACCTTTCCCGTCGGCAGTACGTCAAAGCGCGCGTGAAAACTGTCGTGGAAATGCGCCGGGAGTGTTCTCGTAAATAATGCCTCTCTGTCCTCCCTCTTCCCCCCCGCCGCCACATTCGCTGTCAAGTGTCGCGAAACGTGCGGCGCGAAATACGTGCGTGACGGAGAGACATTAACGCGATCAAAGACTCCAAGCGAGCTCCAAATGTGTCGCAAGAAATGGCTCGACGGCTGAATGGCGTAATGTTCGTGACATTTATGCGCGATCAAAACTTTCGACCGAATCTCGTTCCGGTTAAACGCAACTTTGCTCCGTCGCCTTGAAGCCAAAGATGTAATTCTGTGTGTGTACGCAGTGGATTAAATACCGCTTTTATTGTTCATCATGTTTCACGTTTCCGAGCTCTTTCTCGCTGCTTTCACAACGCGTATGGAAATTCCTTTTTTTTTTATTTGCGCGAATGAAAGTAAGGCGCAATTAATTAGACGAACGAGGTTCTTCGCGCCGGTTTTCCATACACTGGTGACGTGTCGCGTTCGACGATAAAATGCGGTAATTAATTGAGAGAGTACTCCTCGTTCGAATCCCGCATTGGAGAATTTATCGGGAAGAGTGCTTTGCGCTGAGAAAAAAATTCCTTTTCCGTCTACGGAAATTTTTTTTCTCTCATTAAATCGCAGTTGGACGCTCCCGTTAGATGTCTGACGTTTTCAAAAATCCAATCGAATCTTCCACGGCAATCTGGAAAATCTCCTTCTCTCTGCCAGCTATCGGAAAAATGAAATATCGAGTTGTCGCATATGAAATTTCAGATTCCCGAAGTCTCAGTTTTCGCAAAACGTTCTCGTAGAATAAATCTTCCGACAATGAAACGTGTCACATTTAAGTGACAATTCTTTTATCTAAAATGATTTATCAAGAATTGAGAAACTTGTATTATAAGATAACTAAGATTTTAAGATATAGAAGTGATCTTACGGTATATATTTTATATTCAGAAAGAATTCCATTCACGTAAGAGAAACGGAATTATTGATATACGGTTTTGCTGAAAGATCTAAAATTCTCTCAAGCTACTGTAGTTGCTAGAATATCCAAATTTTTTGCAGCATCGTTTATTTTTAAGGTTCCAACAAAATTATTTTGATGCTCCAACGAAATGATTTTTATCTGCATCCAGCAAAATTTAGATCTCTCAAAATTCTTTTTGTGTATAAAGTTATATATAACATTTTTAAAAATCTTTTTCACCTTCGAGTTAAAACGCTACTGAATCTTATCGATCGTGTGCACTTCCTTTTATTTCTTCTCCGAAAGTTATCCGGAAATCGGTTGGTACAAAACCGATATCTCATCGGCGGCGACCTAATGGAAGCGTGTGTCGCGTTTGTGAAAGCAGAAACCAATTCGGCGAATGGGTATATGGTCTTGCGAAGAACGGGCAAAGTGGCAAAAATGTAACTCCCCGGGGTCCACTACGCGCTCCCGCTTTAAGACGGCTCCCTCGCGTGGGGTGGCTTAGCGAGAAAGTAGTGCCGGAATAAATCCAACGGATTATCCACCGCGCGGATGTCCTGATACTGCCTGTCTGAAGATCCGCCCAGCATCCTGCCCTTTCATCCCTTCGCCGCTGGTCAGCGGCGTCGGAAGGGTGGAGGATATTACGGTCGGCGAAGTAGATTTCTCATCGCGCGGAGAAGGAAGTGCTGCTGGTCGTACAATTTTACGGGCTGAAATTCGCGCAAGAACGACGCAGGACGTCTCGCTTGTCTTCGCTCGAAATGTCGTTAGAGTGCTCAAATATCGCAGGCGAAGAGACACGTTTCTCAGCGAACTTGACTCGCGTTAATTTGTAATGCACATCTTTTTTTTATTCTCTGTTTCTTATGGCTTTTAGGAAATGATGTTAATAATATAATATAGACGCTATATGACGATAATTTTGACGCGACTGATATTCTGTAAAGATCGAATTCAATTGACATTGTTACAACGGCACGAAATTGTGCGTGCATGTTATCCGATCTCCTTTTCTCTCCCTACGCCCGATCTCTCCGCCCGTCTCTTTATCTCAGTTTTCCCTTGGAACATATTTTTCTATTTGATCTTCGTCGTCGTCTTCTACCGTCGATTTTATTTTCCGACCACGGCGCACTAGATATCGGAGTGGTAGAATCCTCTACGTAGTTACGCCGCGTTGTGTGTCGCGACTCCTCTTTCTTCAGTAATTTTCTTTAGCCGTTTCCGCCGGAATGTAATGCACTCTCGTTAAACGAAAGCGTTATTGTCGCCGGACGGTTTATACGCTTCTTGTAAACGTCGCGTTTTATTATCCGCGCCATGAAATCTCGTGCGCAAATTCGATGCGCTACCGCGACTTTTAGAGAGGCGCAGTAGAAAAGGTACGTCGTACGGTCAGCCAATCTCATTAAACGGCTTTCAGAACTACTACGATATAAATCTCTCTTTTTCTGCTACGCTTCTTTGTTTATTAATACCTAACTGCCTTTCTTCCCTATTAGACGATCTCGTTACGTTAAAACGCTCTTCACGCTCCTTGGTTTTTTCATCTTTCTGAAGATCTCCAATTCTTTACCTACACTCTGCTTTACCGCAATCATTTTCATTCTCATATCTTGAAATTTTGTTAAATTTTGAGAGGAATTTCCCAGATTTACGTAAATATACGTAAGTTTTAATTTCATACCATATATTTTTAAAGAATTTGTTAAATTTGTTAAACCTTAAAATAAATTATTATTTATATTAGAATTTTATCAAAATAAATTCTTTTTTGAAGCAAAAAAATGTAAAATTTTATCTTAACAAAAATAATAACATAATTAGCTCGTGATTGCAAAACAATAAATAAATGTGAAAGAAAAGTCAATAAGACGAGCAAGCAAAGTTAGAAAGAAAACGCTTAAATTTGATTTATTATAAAAATTCATTCGCGAAACGTTTCGGCCCTACTCGGCCTTCCTCAGTCGCATGTTTTAAATTACATTAATAATTAAAATTAAATTTGTAGTTACATCACTACCTTTTTAATACGTTAAATCTTCACAATTGAATTCTTCTTATTGTCAAATTGCAATTATGTCATTGTGATCAAATCAAAAAGTAATAATTCATCGTTGGAATGCGACAAATTGTATAGTCAGGAGAACAAAGTTGATATCATAAATTGTGTCCATATCAGAATTTATGTATTTCCTGGTTATTTAATTCACTGTGAGTCAATAAATAAAACAAATGTAATTAATTAAGGATTGTACGATCTATTCAATTTACAATATCAAATTTAAATTGTAAAACTTACTGATTCGATGATCATAATACACTGAATACATGTCTAACATATAAAACAAATTTCATGTAAGACGTCTTTTCTCTACTGATATATTCACACAAATGACATAATTCCTTGGAAAACTTTTCCATTGTAAATATGTTTATTTCTTTCCCAAACCAATCAATTTTAATCTTTAATCTAAGGCGTTTAATAACCAATTATATGATTCGTCGAGAAACTCAGTGTCTTGTTGGGAGTTTATACTATTTTGTTCTTTTATATATAATATTTCTGAAATCAGCTTCTTATTGTAATTGGCTTCTGTATCTAAAATTCTTGTTTCGTCCCAGTCGAAAGAATGGACATATTTTAGTCTGTGGTCTGAGATCACAGAATATCTCGATCCAGTTATTCAAATATTCTTTAATCCTGGTTTTTAGCAGTCTTTTTGTTTGGCCAACATATGTGGTCTCGCAGTCTCTACATTGGATCTTATATACTACGTTTTTCTTCGCAATTTATACATTTTTATCTTTATGAACTACGACTATTTCATCCAGTTTATTGATACCTTTATATCCAGCAATGATTTGAAACCTATTAATCACAGAACCTAATCTTTCTGATATATTGTTTATGTTGAATAGAACTAAATATTTTTTATTCTCATTAATATCGGAACTATTATCCTCATTAGTATTTTTTTGTCATTAAATAATTTTTTTAATCTATTGATCTCTCTAAAAATAAGGTCCAATAGATAACCATTCTCCAATATCTTTATACAGATCCTCAGATCATCCTGCTGGAATGTGGGATGAGACAACAATACTGCTCTGTCAATTAAGTTATATAAATTGTTCCAATTTTATGACACCGAGGATGGTTCGAATAAAAGGAAAGGTACCTTCCTGAAAACGTTTTTTGGTACCAATTTATAATTATCTTGTCATCCCACACACTCAACAGAGAATCCAGGAAACTCAAACTACGATTCTCCTCGTATTCAACCGTAAATTGTAATCGTTCATGAAGACTATTGAATATCCTATGAATGTTATTTATTTTGTCTATTAGTGCGGCTAGAATTATGTCATCTATATATCTATAATAGAATGATATTTTAACTTAACATCCTAAACTCTATTTTTATCAATTTTTAAGAAAAAATTATTTTTAAACATCATCACAATGTTCAAATGCACCTATCAGCGAGGGTCGAGTTTTCAATCGCGGATTTACGAAAAAAATCGGAACGTCCCTTTTCCTAAACACTTCACTGAATTTTAGATCAGATTAATAAGTCAGATTAATAAATCAACAACGACACTTACGTCTTCCGAGCAAATGTGAGATAACGGCGAGCGAAGAAAACTGCGAAATCAGCGTGCAACGGTGCAACCAGAAAGTCGCTGATTTATTTGTTTACCGACCCGCGAGTCGAAATTTTCGCGGCTGAAAGAGAAGCGAAACGAGAGCGCGGGAATGGAAAGCGTTACCACTCCGCCGAGACAACTTTCTTGACGTTTCGGAAACTTTTCAACGGATCGTCGAACAAGTCTCCGACTTTGCCGCGAATTCCAAGATGACATTTCGATATTGCCCTCCCTCCGTTTTTTCGCGGTCGAATTCCCCCTCGGCATGGCGCGCCTCGGCGCGCTGTAAAATCACTGGTTATCGAGTCCCGAAGCGAGGAATTTCATTTTAGCATTCCCGATTTATTCCTATGCGGCTCATGATCGTAACCCAGTTCCCAGCGATATTCTCTTACTCCAAAGGAGCGTGCCGTTCCCTGTGTAACAAATATACTCCCGTATGATATTGCGTTAGCTCGACAGCAAACAAAAAGATCTGTGCGCGTTTTGTCAACGGTTGTCTGTGTTTCTCTTGCTTCTTGTGCTCAACGAATTCGTTAGTTTTACCGCGTTTCTGCTGCGAGATACGTATGTCGGTTTTCTCGTCCGTGAATTTTTCTACAGGCTTTTGTTAAATCTCCGGCGGACCGGACCACGATCGTGATAACACGGAGATACTCGTTGCGCGGATGTTGCTTGACGTGTATGCGAATCCATTATCGCGCGACCCGACTTGACGCAAGCAAAGCGCGCGAAAAATGAGCGAGCCGCGTCGTTTTCATGAGGGCGATGTAATCCAGATCGAATGTGAAGTCCCTGCGTCGTTTCGGCTAAAAGCGTCGGATGACCCACATGGACCGCACCATGAAATAACACCGAGGGGGGATATTTTCGTTGTTGCGCGTCGCGGAAGAGGCGGGTCGCGCGGATGGTGTGTGGCCAACGGATGTGAAAACGCGGCTTAAATACATTTCCCGTGCAAAGCTCCGTCCACTTATGTATTCGTGCTTTTAATGGGGTTCGCATTAAGCGGTGAGGACGGCGGAGGAGAAACGGTGGCGCGGGGGACAGCGGCGAACGGAAGAAAGAGACGGGGGCGGATGGAAGCTGGGCGAGTACGGTGAGATGGATTTCGGGGCGAAATAGACAGAAGAACAAGCGGAGAAGCTGTACGGGCATACGGCCTCCGCAGATGCGAGGCTGCTTTGCTGTAGCAAATCGCACTGACTGCCACTAGTAATTCAATTAATCGACGAACAATTTAACGAACGAACGGGGCGGCGAGTAGGTGGGAAAACTTTACGCTACGAATTAACTCCGCCGTATCCTCGATTGTCTCAATCGGTCTTCATGGGTGCGCCGAGGCGCGGATAACGCGATTTTAAGTCACGAATAAATGGTTCGAGCAAATATGCGAGCGAAGGGGAGGGACGAGAACGACGTGGAGGGTTGGGAATTGTCGGTAATTGTGTGTATCTTTCATTTTTGCTAACTATCCTCTCGCGCCTCTCGCGAAGGTACACAGCGAGCGCAGAGGTTTATTTTTATTAAACAATCCCGTACGATTAATAGATGGTAAATAAGTGAAATAAGTGGAGCAATAAGTGAGAAATATTGCGAAATATTTTTAGCGAATAATACATTGCGCCGAAGATTTATTGCAAAGATTTTTCTATGCAATCTACAGATTTTCTATGCAATCTACGCATCTACAGATATGTCATTCAAAAGATAAATTGCGTGCATCTTATATCTTTGACATAAGGCTAATATCAAACTTCTGCTCGGCTGAATTACATACCTCCGATGCACCAACAAATTGCGTTGATTTCGAAAAACATACAAAAAGCTTTGGCTAATGGAAATCGGCGCTGTAGATGGTGCGCGTAAATAAAACTTACAATTTTAATACTGTAATATAATTTTAATAAGAAAGAACGTTTCGCTAACTTTTTAGCCATCTTCAACCCATACAAATAAAAATTGATGGCTTGGCGCATATTTAAAAAATTGAAAACCATGAGTAGAGTCAGCCTCTCCAATCGTCAATGCAAAAAGTCAAAGTGTTAAAATAATATTAAGTATTAAACTCAATTTCCGCCGTTCATTACTAAAGGATGCCGACTCCAACGCTGGTGAGTTTTGACGCTAAAGTCGCATGTTTTGTGTAGTTTAGACATTGCTGAAAGCGATTCAGTTCTCACAGATTAGATTTCTCGACGCTAAAGAGATTTTCCAATCGATTGAATATGAATCGCGATAAGTCGTTTTTCCGATATATGCTTCTTCACTACTTTGACGTCAAGAAAACCGTAACTGAAACGCATCACTTATTATCCAAAATGTATGGTGATGAAACTCGGAAAGAACATGTAGAGTTTGGTTTGAACACTTTCGAAACTGTGATTTTGACGTGAGAGACAAAAAACGTTCCGGACAGCCGAAAAAAATTTAAAATGTCGAGCTGCAATAATTGCATCCAAATGAAACCGTTACAGCTGACTAGCTATCAATAGCAATTATGCCAATTGAGTGACGAGTTGATGCAAAAAAGACTATCTGTAGACAACAATCGACGCATAGGCATTCTTTTGCATGACTCGCATGTTGCAAAAAACGTGAAGCAGACACTTTTACAATGGAAAGTCCTCCCACATCCAGCGTTCAAACATGACACCGGATTACCATCTCTTCTGCGTGGCCTACAATGAGCAGTAGCAGTAGTGGATGAGGCTGAAGAGTAAGAAATTGATCAATCACAATCAATTATTTTTCTTACATTCGACTATGATTAGTCAATTTCTTACTCTTACAGCCTCATCCATACTGCTATTGCTCATTGTAGACCATGCATTCCGGTTGATGCAACTTGCACTTACGGACACACTTACGGACACTTCTCCAGTTACGAAGAAATCTAAAAATGGGTAAATGAATGGATTGCCTCGAAAGACACCGCGTTCTACCGTCGTGGGATTGTCGGAGAGATGAGAAAAAGTAGTAGAAAATGGAGGAAATTACTTTGATTAAGGTATGATTCATCTTCCCTTCGAAACAAATCGATTTTGGAGACGAAAGAATGGCGGGAATTAAGTTTAACACCTAATACATAGTCAGCGGATTAAAATRAATAAATTAAGAGTATAAAAGGAGAACTGTATGATAGCGCGTCACAATATAAAATGATTTTGATTGCTTCTATTATTCCGTACTATTGTTTCTAATTTTATTATTGATATGAGCTGTGATGGGGGGAAGATAAATGTTTTACTGGTTTCATTTTGAGACGTACAACAAATAAATTCAAAAGTTTCATCGGGGCGCGAATTGGTTTTCCCCGATTTAACTGAATTACATCTGAATTTGTATATCAAAAATGACGTAGCCCCGTAATCATCTTCCTTTGCCGCGGAGGAACTCGCAATTCCAAGGTAGCCTTGGAATTTACGTGAGAAACGAGCAACTTTCGCCAACTCGACCGCACCGCGCTCCATGAAATTTCGTTATCTCGAGAAATGTTTTCGTCCCGCATATCGAGGAGCCCTATTATTCAAGTCGGTGGGGATATTAACCCATTTACCGGCCCGGAATCAAAACAGTTGCGTGTCATGCAATAATAACGCGTAGCCTCGTTGCAGATTCAGTTAACGTGAGCGTAATCAATCTGCATAATGCACGCGTAATCGGGCGCCGTTTCTCTCCGACGCGAATGAGAGAGCAATAAACTAAATGGTTCTTTAAGACTTTGAGCGCTAAACGCGTTTTCCAGCGGAGGCAAGACACTTATGCGTGTTTCACGTAATTCGGGATCGTTCCCGTCTTCGCGGGGCGTCAGCGGGGGTTTACGTCGTCTCCAGTGCCAATTGCACGATTAATTTTGCGAAACGTGACAGACCCGGGCATTTCGCTCGCAGCGTTCGCCAAGCGAGGCTCGGTAATACCACGGCAAGGATTTTGCAGTCTCCTGCGGGGGTAGTAGGGGGAGTAATCGAGTTTAGGAAGTTGGGCTTACCGCTCACGAAATATCCAACAACGGCGAAACGTTCTCCGGTCCCGGGATCAACTCGGGGTCGGTTTTCAAGTCCCGCTCCATCTCGCGCACGAGAGGCTTGGCTCAAGGTTGCTCATTAAAATTAGCGCGCATTGACGGAATATTAAAAAGCGGGCCGTAAAGGAAACGAGCTACGTACGTACGAAATATGTGAACATTTCCATCAGCGGACGCCGGGCGGGTTAACGGCAAGCCGCAAAACTAGCGTTTTCTCGTTTTGCTCGCTTGGCATCCCTCCAGAACCTCTCCAGTGATTCTCCGTCGCTCGCAACTTCCGCCCTCCTACCTCCTTCGTCAATCGTCGTCTGGTCTTTCCTCTTCATTTTACGGACGATTACAGTCGAGCGTAAGAACATCGATTGCCGCTGATTTAACGGCGAACATTTAGCGAAGCTTTGTGTTAGCTTGTGTACATCTCCGCGATTTATTTGACGTTTTTTTGGGTTTTTTACATATGTATGTCGTTCTTAGATATTTATTGCGCTTACACAAACTTCGCTGTATAATGCTTAATCTAAATTTTGCTTTATATAATAAGCTGATTTTAATTGACATTAGTACATATGCCAACGTATATGTTCCTTAATGTAATTAATGTAATTTGAGCCTAATGTTCTTAAGCGGCATGATATATTATATAACACGAAGCCCTTACACACCATTATCGTCCATTTTATTATGTAGAGAAAGGGAGGGAAAGAGAGAGAGAGAGAGAGAGAGAGAGAGAGAGAGAGAGAGAAGAGAAGAGAAAGAGAGAGAGATATAAATTATTTGCGTGCAGTCTGGTCAACCCCTATTAGATTCTTATTAACAACTTGCACGGGGCGTTAATTAGTTAAAATTAACTCATGTAAACATATCGCCGTTAATTAACACATTTTGACATACTATCTAATTAGTTCAATTTAATTTAATTTTCTATAATAATTTTGAAATTATTTATTATTATATAAAATCAATAGTTCGAAGTTATAAATAATAAATACAGATATGGAGATATTGTTACTGTTGAAAATATTTGTACTTTGAAATGTTAAATTAAGCATTCTGCACAAACGTTATTAATTATAAAATGTAAAGGTTTTTTCATCACAAATGTATCTTGTAAGACTAGATAAAGTTAAAAAAAAATTTAATTTAATTTAATTTCTTACTAAAAAATTTCTCTCTCTCTCTCTCATTAAATTAATCGTTTAAAACTCATTTTGTATTAGTCAAAAATGAGGTCTTCTCACCGTCTTCTTTTAAGATAATTCAGTAAAAATATTATCTAGTTTTACGCAGCGCACCTCCAACGTATATTTCTTGCGCAAGTATATTTCCCGGCGCAATTTTCGGATAAAGAAAAACATGAACGGAGTCTCGCTGAAGCGTGCCCCCGTTTCACGACAGGGATCGTTGTCGCGACTCTGGAAATATCTTAAGCGGAGCGGCGGCGTTCCTCCTCGAACATACGCGGAGAATTTCAATCTCGCGCAGTCGACGCGGAAGTCGCCAACGTTGCTCAACTTCGGCGTGGCTCGGTCGCACACGTGCTGGAAACAATGGTCGACGTTGAAAGTTTGTCCTCGCAGACCCACCCCCGGTCAGATCGCCCGACCTTCTCCATCTTTGACAACTTGGACAGTTAACAACGCGCCCGACCCCGTTATAGAATTGTCCCGCGATATCGGGGTCGACTGTTGGGCGAGCCTCCCCGAATTCGCGGGACAATTACCGCGAAGAACTCGTGGCGCGCTCGCACACTGCCGCGCGGCGTTACAGAAATATCGCGCCGCGCGTGTCTCGCCGTCGTATTGGAATTTCTTCCGGAATGCGTGTCTCCGCTCGTAGTCGTATCGTGGAATCGCATATATATATATATATATATATATATGTATGTACTGGCTGGAAATCGCGAATGCCAACATACTAGACGAAACACGTCCCGCATATACACAGCGCCCGGATATATAGTCTGACAGTAACTTTGGGTATGCTGGTGTAATATCATAGAGTGTGCGTTCGTATTGCATGCACGTTCGTGTTATTCTTAATATCGCTCAATATTAGTATAGTAATTCAGTTGCAACGCGAGTTGCATGAACTAACGTAATGAAATAACGTGAAAATGGTAATAAACGCACGGAACGGTTTTGCTGAAAGATCTAAAGTTTTAGCTGGATACAGATTAGAAGAGTAATTTTGTTGTACTATCAGAATAATTATGTAAAACGCTCAAATCAGTACTAGAATATCAAAATGAAGAACGCTCAACCATTTGCTAGAATATCAAAATTTTTTGCAGCATTGCTTATTATTTTTAAGCTTGATGATCCAACAAAATTATTTTCAGATCTGTATCCAACAAAATTTTAGATCCCTCAGCAAAATCATTCTTTTTATCGTTCATATACGATGAGCGTAACGACAATGACAACATTGACGATCATTACAAGCTCGTGAAAAAGCAGTAACTCTGCGACTTGAAATATACCGCTTAAACGGCGATTCCCGAACAATATATTATAAATTGACCCGCAATATGGATTATCGCGAGGGCGCGTTAAATAGGAAATATATTTTACTCGTTGCGGCAACGTAAAACAAATATATGCAATTGACGATAATTAAAGCATCCACGGACGCGTTGTGACGAATTGATTTTCCCATTATGCAATAAGTTCAATCGTTTCGTCGTTAATCAATATCAATATCATTAGTACTTGATAAACGAAATAAAATACATTAATAGCACATTTATTCGATGCGCACCGGCCATCGGTCCATTGTAATTACCGGCCGTTTTGCGTGCCCCGTTTTGTGCTCTACGGTACATAAAATCTAATGATGTGAATTGTCAGAGAGGCGGCATTAATCGGCTGCACTTTTCTGGAATAGGTAAAATTATTAACGTCATTTATCACATTTCGAGGTTCATAATCCTACACAATTGACGCCCGAGATAAAAGGTACTGGCGCGTTGCAATTTAAATTCGACCATTGTCCCGTTCATTGAATGCTTTTAATTAGCGACGACTTTGAATAAAAATATTAATTAATTATTGCGAAAAGACAAGGACTTTCGAATTTTTGTCCGACAATCCGAGTCCGACAGTGTGTGAAGGCAGAAGAATTCTATCCGATTATCGTCAATTTCTAATTAATCCTTTTTCGTTCTCAATTTATATACGAAATCGTGTCAAATAGCATTTAAATACCAATCTACCCGTTTCTATCCGTTATCGTTTTATAAAACACGAGTTTTACTTAGCAATTCTATTTTACAAGTAGTACAGTTGTTAGTTGCGTTCATTTTCCCGTTCGGAGCTTACACGTGGGATAAAGTCAATAAGCTTAAATATCGAGAAAATAGCGAGCGAGCTGCGAAAACGTAATATCGCAGAGGAAATTTTTAAAAGAAGAGATTTCGAAGAAAAAAGGAAGAAATGGGAGCGTAGTAATGTAGGAGCGTAATAGCGAATGTTACCTATAAAGGATTCAGTTATCAAAGGACATCCGTTAAAATTAAAACGCCATTAAAAGGGTGTTAGCGTTGCTCGTGCTCACGTCCGTTACTTGCGACTGCATCGTGAGACCGCGTCGCGATATGCGCAAGTGCGACGAGATGCGGGGATATGTGAGACAACGGCGTTATACACCGTATTGCGAAGCTGCCCAATGCGGGCACGTCCATGGAAAATCGGATTTCACCCTCAGGCTGCATGCACGCGCAACCAACGGCGAAATAAATATCGGTCGCGCGTTTGTTTATCATCGGACTTGTTCCTCATCGATACTTCGAATCGCCAACTTTCACTTTCCCGGTTTCTCCAAGATATTTCCATGATGAAACATGTCGCTATTTATCGCGCGAGTTAATGTTGAAAACAAATATTACAGGAAAAGTATCAAACAATAATTACGGAAAGATTAAGTTCATTAAAGTATCTAAAATTTAGTTTAAATACATATCTGAAAATAATTTTGTTAGACCATCAAAATAATTAGGAGAAAATTGTCAAATTCGCCTAAATAATACTAAATATTTTATATTTTTACTTAATATAAGCAGCATTTAAATACATTAATGATAAAAATTGATAAAAATTGATAAAAATTAATAATTTCATATTTTTGCTGCTAATATTAATTGCTAAAATATAAAGTATTAATGAGGTACTATTTAAACGATCGTTACGCACTTGACAACTTTCCTTTATGTTGAAGCTAATAGAATGTCAAAACTTTGCAGCTCATCATGCTTGAGAGTCCTATATAATTATCTTGATGGTCTAACAAAATTATTTTTAGATCTATATTTAAATTTTTTTAATACTTCAGCAAAATCATTCATTCCGTGTAAGAAAAAAAAAGAGAAATATAGTTTTGAATGTAAGTAAATTATAAGTAATTATAAATATATAATTTATAATAAGTAATTATAAATATATAATAAAATTATAAATTATAAATAATAAACAAAGGAGATAGTTTCGAGAGAATAACTCTGTCTTTAGTTTTAAGAAAATAATTAATTTTTTAATAACAAAAATTGTATTGCAATTACTATACGCGAAAAGAACCATTTTGCTGAAATATCTAAAAATTTAGTTAGATACAGATCTAAAAATAACTTTATTGAACAATTAAAATAATTATGTAGAACACTCAAATTGATTGCTAGAAAATTTTTTACAGCATTGCTCATTATGCTTGAGTATCCCACATAATTATTTTGATGGTCCAAAATTATTTTCTTAGATCTGTATCTAGCTAAATTTTTTAATATTTCAGCAAAATCTTTTCGTGCAGATTTTACTTTTTTTTGTAAAATTTTGCAATTACTAGAAGTTTTATCAAAAACCTAAGAGTTTTTGCTTGAAATTAACTTGAAATGTAAAATCTCAGTTCATATTAAACTACTTCCTCTTCCTTTACATGAAAGGCACGATACTGATAATCGATAAATACACACTTTCGTAATATCTCGCAATATTGAGAGATTTATTGGAAATAGTAAAAAAATGAAAGTTTCATAAGTTATAAAAAATATCTTAATAATTTAATTTAAACTTTTTTTATCGTAACATGTCAGTATTATATCAAATATTTTATACCAGTATCTACAAGAGGTTTCACAAACACCGTTTGCATCGTTCGCATCTTGTTAATTATCACAGGATCACATATACCAGACCAATTAGAGGAGTATATCAAACAACAAAATCGCGAAAACAAGCTAAAGTATTCTTCCTCCGTGAGAAATGTTTTCCTCTCATAGCTACGTTCCATTCTCACCGCGTCATTATTCTCGTTTTCATACGCACTATCATCGTTAATCTACGGCAAAATGGCAAAATCCCCTGAATGAAAATATGAGCGTAAAATCCCCGGTAGTAATCTTAATCCTCTCGTTAAATTTCACGGATCATCAGAAATATTTGGAGCGTGAATAAAATCGACGTAAATAAACGCGTAATTCTCCACACGCGTCTCGACGCGAGGAGGGAAAGGAGCGCGCGGCCCTGTTTTTTGCGGGATGACGTGCTCAGAAGGATCTCAAGCTGAAGGACGTGCCAGCGTCCTTCAGCTCGAACCGAAGAATTACGAGCTCGTTTCCAGCCAGCGACACAAGCTCGTAAATTTACGTTGCCCGCCGGCTGGATCACATATGCAATTTCCATCAGGCTCGTCTCCTCCTTCGGCGTGCCGCCGATGATTTTCGCTCTTATCCGCTCACGTGCGGCGGACGTGCGCTTTACTTTCGTCACAGTATAAACGACGGTATCAATAAGCGGTCCATAAAATCGTCGAGTTTATCGGCGCGCCGATAATCTCTCTCTCTCTCTCCTCGTCATATTTTTTCGCCGGCTTTTTTTTTTCGCGCGCGCACGGCTCGCGGTTTACCCCGTCGACGTGGATCGCGATGAGCCGGGAACGTACGGCCCGATTACAAATTCGAGTTCGTCGCCGTGTGCGCAATCGATATCGCGATAAACGAAAATGTGTCTCCGCTTCCGAGATACATCGTTGCGACAGCTCGATACCGCGCCTGTGATTCGAGTGCGCACGCTTTCGAACGCGCGTTGAAATATTTACGACGTTCCAGTCAGTTCGTTTGTTATTGCATGCTTATGTTATCGAGTGATATATGGTCGCACCGGCTGTCTCTTCGATATCATAAATGCGGAATTTTTCAATGTTATGAAAATCCGAGATTTTCTTTCGAGACGCGACGTAAAGAGACACGCTTTTTGAAGCGTATGAAATATTTTGGGAGACTGTACAACACTACGCATTCAAAATTAAAAAATGCAATGAGTGTATTGTGTTACAGCGAATGTATATGTACAAATATCATTTGTCAAAATTTGATTTCACTTTTTTTCAGTTTAATGACATAGCACTGTACACGGAAAGAATGGTTTCGCTGAAAGATCTAAAATTTTAGCTGGATACAGAAAAGTAATTCTGTTGAATCAAAATAATTATCATAATAATTATGTAGGAAGCTCAGTTGCTAGAATATCAAAATTTTTTGCAGCATTGTTCATTATTTTTAAGGTTCCAACAAAATTATTTTCTGATCTGTATCCAACAAAACTTTAGATCCCTCAGCAAAATCATTCTTTCTGTGTAGAAATAAATTTTTGTCACACTTCAAGCTATTTTAGCAACAAGAATGGAAATTTTATTATTTTTTTTTTGTAAATATAAGCGTTTAAATAAAATAATTGTAAAAAAGAAAGAGAGAGAGAGAATTTTCGGAGTTTTCTTTACATCCCCCTTAAATTTTTCGATGATCGCGTTGCTACCCTCGAATAGAGAATATCGTAGAAAAAATTTCTGACGCGCCGTTGCCAAGATTTTTATCAGAATCGCGATATTGGAGTGGACGGGAGCTGTACGGGGGCGACCGGGATATCCGCAGGTAGGAGATCCCCCGAACGATCCTGGATCTACCACCGACAGAAATCCGAGATATGAAAAGTCCGCGATGCGGTTTCGCTATTGAGAAAACGCGCCGGTGGATGAAAGTATCTTACGGCGCGGTAGCAAAGCCGCACTAAAGCCGCCAAGTTAAACGAAAGTCCGTAAAGACTGATCCAGTCGCGACGTTGAGAACGCAATACCATCGCCTGCCACCTCATAGGTTTGCCCAGAAAAAACATTTTCGCGACAAGCCCGCACACATCGGATGTTGACATTATCCATGATCGATATACCCCACAATATTCAAAACCTGTACGAAATTGTAGCTTGCGTCTTTGATACATCACTGAGTGAGACGTTTCCGAGAAAGCATTTTATTTTAAGTGGCACACTCAGTGATGAACGCTTTGCAATATTTATGCTTACATTTCCTGGATTACTTATTAAAAATATAAATGAAATTGAATTTTTGATGTATTTAACAAGAAAACTTGTTTAGCAATATAACTTTTGTATATAAATAATGATAAGACAGATAAACGTGAGAAGAAATATAAACAAAAACGAGCTCACATTTTTAAATTAATTATTTAGTCTAATAGTTTCTCTTGTTGACTCGCATTAATCCTGAGAGCGCACTCGAAGTCAAAATGACCTCAAAATTTTTTTCGAAACCTGAAATATCTCAAAATTGCCAATTTATAATAAATATTTCAAAATAAATATTTTAAATTGCAAATTTTATGAATTTTTTTCCCAAAAAGATCATTTTCACAATTACTACAAAATTCAAGTATAGTTTTACTATTATAAATTGTTTGTTTTGAAAAAACAAGTATACTGCTTCATACTTTTAGTTGCAAAAGATATCTCTACTAAATTAAAAAAAAAAATGCGTACTTTACCGAGATATAACAGATTGAAAATTGCTTGGGGTCTTGACTCCATGTACGCTCAGTGTCTTTGGCCGAAGGTGTTAATATTCGCTCGAAGGGTTAACATTAATTATTTAACGCGTACAAGTTGCCGATGACTTTGTCCGCGCTCAACAAGAAATTGGGGATATATTTACACATGAAGAAATCAAGCAAATTGTCTCGTCGTTTTACGGCGAGTCAACGAAGCTGTCTTCTGGTTGCTGCACACGGCCAGCATCCCGCATGAGTATCGCACCTGTGCTGTTACTAAATGCGTACGAAACGCAGACGATGCATGCAGCGACTACGGAATCCCCGCATTGCAATTTATGCTGATTTATATGCGCGACGGCTTGCAGAGGAACGTACAACGGCACTCGCAGCCATTTTATCTCTCTCTAACTTTCCTTTATGGATGTGTGTATGTGTATCGATTTATTTATACTCTGTTTTCTAATTCTATATATTGTTTGCCTGCGTATTGCACTGTTATCGTCGCGCATTGCAAGTTAGTTAGGACCTAGTGAAACTAACGCTCGCGAGCATTAACGAGGTTGCCATACTTCGTATTTTTACCGCATCTCTTTCGTCTAAAGCTTCAAATAACACAAATATTTTTATCGGATCTATTTTACCTCTTCTTTTATACGAAATACGCATTCCGTGAAAAACAATCTCGACTGAGTTTCGCAAAATATCTAGCGTACACGTGAAAATTTTTAAAGTAATACCGACACACCGTTGTATTTTATTATTCTCATTTCGCGGAACGGACGTTATTTTTTTTCGCTGTTGTCGATACTTTGCACCCGATTCTTGGGCTAAAAGCTGGGAAAAAAGCTCGTGGTGATAATCTTTGATAATGATAAAGCCATCACGCACATTTGCGGTCTCGGTAATAAATAATGAAGATAGGTTGGCCCGTCCGACCCTCTTCGTGTCCTACTACAGATATGTATCTGTTTACACGATCCCTTCTTCGCTCCTGCGTGTGCTTATTCAAACGTGTCCACATCCACACCGCCATTTCTACGCTATCCACCTAGTTGGCACGATCCCCCGGCTTCCCCATGAAACGCCCGGACCTCCTGGTACATACAACAAAGGACGACGTTCCTCACTGAATGCTAATTGACACCCAACCACAACGACCCATGCTAAATTCTGTCCCAAAATTTCGTCTGCATCGTGCAGCTAAGCATTATTATTAGTTCGATGTTGCTTGAATTAGCCTCGCTGCAAACTTGCCGAATATTAATATATATCTCCGAGTATGGATTTTTAATGGAACAGTCAGTTGAAAATAGAATTCTAAGCTGAACTATAACTTGATTTATCATTACAGCTTCAATTATTAATTACTTTCTCTCTCTTTTAATATATTACATATACTAAGAGCATATTTATATTAAATTTATATGAAATTTATATGAAATTTAAAATAAAACATATACGATGCATATATAATTATAATATTAATGTTAAATCAAATTTCATTATTTAGATTTAGAATAGAAATGTAATAATATTAAGAAGTCGCGCGGAGAATCGAAATGATTTTTTTGAGCGTTTGAGATGAGTCAGCATTGCCCGATCTTAATATTATATTATTATAATATTATATTATATAAATAATTTTGCAAAGTAACATACAGTTCGTCTTTTTCTTTCCACCTTTCAAAACGATGGTGTAATATAAACCAAGGTATTAGACTAGTTAGAGAGAAGGTGAGTCACATTTATTTTTTCGTTGTTGCTTTCATAAAGTAATCGAAAAACACTCGTTAAAATCGTTTATTTAAAAATAAAAACTGCAAACAATATGCATTAAACATTATATAATTATTGATTTTGTATTTCTTGTATGTTATATTATTTATATATACTCTCTATAAAATCTAGATACTAAATGATTCAAAATTAAGAGGAAACTCGGTGATTTAATCAAATGAGGTAACAATCAAATGTACACTTGAATAATAAATATAAGCAAATTCAAATAATAATTAAAATAATTAATAATTAACATTTGTGGAGTGAAAAAGTGTATTGTTTTAAAATATATCGAACTGAAATTGAAAATTGAAAAATATTTTGTTTAATATATTTTCGAAATAAAATGGTCCAAATATTGTAATAACTGAAGAATTACAAAAAGGAAAAATTTACTGCGATCACGGTTTATTGAAATTTCAAATTATGAAATTGAAATTATTATTTTAAATGCATTATATCGATACTTTAAATATCAAAATTTAAAGAACAGTAATGGATAGATTGATCTTGTTTATAATGCAGATTTATTTGCAATATAAAATTTCTCTTTCCAATATAAAATTTTAGCGCGTAACGAAATAGCCAGATCTGTCAGTCAGCAATTTAGCACAATTAATATTTTGTTATTAATAATTAATAATTGCGAGTCATTCGTCATAATTAATAATCAGTCAATCTAAATAATAAAAG
>JANQDE010000007.1:676851-817744 GCA_037157785.1 Cephalotes varians | reverse complement strand
AGAGAGAGAGAGAGAGAGAGAGAGAGAGAGAGAGAGAGAGAGACTATAATTTACTTTATTTACTATATCAATGTGAACCAGACGTGCGATTTATTTCCCTTTGGAATTCGTAGCATCAGCGGAAGTTTGCTTAAAAACTCCAATCGCCATTGCAGCCGCCACACAGTCTCTTAACTTTGCAAATTCACTCGAGCTTTGTGAAGAAACTCCGTCTCTCTCTCTCTCTCTCTCTCTCTCTCTTTTTATCTCCCTCCCTCCTATCTCTCAATACCTGTCTCTCGAGTCGTCACTCATCCATTGAACTTGATATTTGCTTTCTGAATTGATATTCTTTCGGAATTTTCAAACCTTCCGCAGCTTTCTCTCTTCGATGACACTTTCAACGATAATAAGATAGAGACGGTCGTTTTTCTCTTCTCTTTTCTCTTCGTGCGCGCGCGAGTTTACAGTTTTTTTTACGAATGAATTTCGACGAGATCTCCGGAGAAATATAATAAATATCGGCATGATCCCAACGGAAGTGAGACGGTATGGTAATTTAATTTCCGAGTTTCTTGGCCTGTCGCTGCTCGAAGTGAGAAATGGGGGAGAGAGAGTATTCTTGTTAATAACTTACCCCATTCATATCCTCCCCTTTTCTCATATCGACGCCGGTAATATAAATAAAAGTGTAATAAAAATAGATATACTTGCGACGAGACGGAGACCGCAGACGACAAGATAAAGACGTGCCTTTCTTGTCCCGTAATATAAATTGCACCATAAAAGTACAATATGCGATATAAAAAGTTGATTGCCTCTCGAGGCGAGCAACGCTACTTAAGATCGGCACTTCCCGTCCGATAATTTAGCTTATCGCGAAAAAATTATTATTTAATTGTTAGAAGCTCTTACAGCTCCTCAAGTTTTAAGCGTACTTCGTAATTAGATTTTTCCGTCAAATTTTTCCTGAGAAAATGTCGACCCCAAGTTCATCGTGGAATTATGAAGAATGAGCCAATGTGTCTGAAATATTCTTTATAAACGTCTTCGTCTGATTAATTAATTTCTTCGCGTACAATAATGCACAGCAGAATATCGTAGAAAAAAGACATCGGGGAAAGGAAGAAAGGAACTGTAATTAGATCGCGTTGTTAGCGCGATCTTCTTTTGCGTTTTACAGCTTTTTTTATTATTACGTTACAATATTTCTCTCTTACAACAAAAGCTTTAAAATCTCATCCTCGCATCACTGTAGCGCACGCGGCAACAGTCCGACATGCATTTGATCTTTCGGAATCACACGTAACTTTCGGACTCCAGCATTTTTCTGCACGTCCGAACCGAGGTAGTTATTCTCCATTCTCACTTAATTAATTGTAAGATCTCTTAAGTCCTTAAATTACAGCCGTAGCCTTAATCTTAAGTAGTTATTCGCGATTGATCAGAGATGGAAAGAGGGCACATTGTTTTCTCCATTTTAACTATCCTTTTTTGGCAATATTAATAAGTGTAAGCTATTTATTAATGTGATGAGTTCTTGAAATATTAACAATAATCAATTAATCTTAGAAGGGCTAATAAGAGCAATGCCGCAGTTAACAGAGCGTAATCAATTAATAATTTACATTATTAATGTAAATCCATTTGAATATCGAACGTTGACAAGAATGTACTTTCATACACTGAGGATGGCTTAAAGGAAAGCCGAAACGTCTGTAAATATAGATAATAAATTACATTAATTGATTCGGTTCTAAGATTAATTGATTATTGTTATCTTTTTTGGATTTGTAATTAATATACGGATATAATATTTATTTTGCATAATTCCTTTTGTCAATACAAATCTAAACTAATGACAATTTTTAGTTTACTATATAAATACCCCGTCAGAATAAGTAAAATCGTTTTAGATGCAGATTTTATGAGAATTCTTCCGATTAATCCTTATTTCTGACACGATTATTTATTTTTGCCTCGTTGTATCTCGATTAGCGATGTTCGCTCTTCTGCACCCGCGACCGCGACATGTTTGCACAATGTTATCTCTCGCCTAATGAATCGCGATGATGTCTGAGACGCGGTGGTTCCGTTAAGCCGAAGGGGCAAATTCTGAAAAATTGTCCTGGACCTTTTTACACGCACTCCCCTCGCCGTCGAGCGAATATATCGTCGCCAAAGCCGATAAGCCAGCCTTCGCGTCGTGTCTTATTAAGAGTCCATTCTACCTTGTTGGATTAAAAAAAATTTTTTTTGCATAATTTGATAGCCCCAAGTGTGTAAAATATTGTCTTAAAGTGGAACTCCGAAAAATAAAAACGTTACGAAGCATTAAAGACATTTTTAAGAAGCATTTTTTTAAAGAAATATTTTTCGATCTAACGAAAGAAATGGAGCGAAAATCATTGAACGTATCGCTTTCAAATTTTGTACAACAATGTTTTTTCTACTGGGATTTTTTCTACTTTTCTATATTAGAATTATAACGATTTCTATGATAATTTTTTTATGCAAAAATAAAAGCAAAATTTTAGGCTAAAAATCCTACTTTTTTTTAAATGATCGCTATTTTGTTAATTTTCATCCAAACTCAATTATTTTAGTCTACCTAGTAGGAACTGTTTTTGAACAAGAAAATCTTAATTGGGACTATTGTTACCTGAAAGTTACCTGTTAGATAACTACTGTTACCTGAAAATTTTCCGTTTTGGCTTCATGTCCTCGTGGAAGAGGCTTTTTCGCCGGTACATTTCATAGACACCCCGTTGACAAATCGACGTGAAAAAATGCTTAATTAGACAAAAATATAATAAATACAATATAGAAATAGTAAAGTAAAAATCTTGATAACTTTTCTCGAAACAAATTCATTTAAAAAATGCCTTTTTTTCGGGTCACAAGATAGAATGCGCCCTTAAGGCCTAGGAAGAGACGGCATCCAGGGTATCCAGAGAATGTAATCGCGACGTGTAATTTATGACAGCCGCCTGTTCGAAAAGCCGATCACCATTCTACCGCATCGGATTGTCCCGCTGATTGTTTCGCGATTATCGATTTTCGTTTCGCACGAAGGAAGCCGTTTCGGAGGAATCCCGGATACTTACACGCCGGAGTCGTCTCTCTCCTCGTAAATATATATGATATATATGATTTTCTATTTTATTTATTCCCCGCATAACGCACGACTGTTATTGGGGTAATAAATTTATTCGTACACCGAGCGCTACTTTACATAATTCCTTTCGATCGAATGCAGTACACATGCTTGCAAACACGTATATTTTTCGGCGAGAATATTTCCTCCCTCGACCCAAAACAAATACCATATGTACCCTTGTCACCCTCACCCTCGCTCTCTGCCGCTTCATCTTCGTTATATTTGTCTGTCACGTAAGGGCGAGTCCGTTAAACTAACGTGTCGTCGTTAAGGTACCAGAGAGAAAAGAGGGCAACGATAATTTACGTCCTTCCTGCGAATATATATTCGACGTTTCGCCTCACGAGTGAATTCGATACATTTCACGGATATCCGAGCGAGGAGGGACTTCCCTCTTGCATCTCGCGAGGAAATAAAGATGAACATCTGAATTTTTCAGGTAAAAAAGAGAAAAAATGAAGAAACGTGTGGATGGGGCGCGTTATTCTGGGAGAAGTACTTATACATTTTTCACGCTACGTCGTTTAAGATGCCGCTACTGTCGAAATTACGACGATGGCAAAATTGCGCGACGGAGGAATACTCTTACACATATATGTGTCACGCCCTTGAACATCTGTCGCCATTTGCACGCCTTGTTACACGAGTTACGTCCCGCAAACTGATCGATTCGGTTACGTCGTCTGTCTAATCTAGCGGGACACGAGGGGACTGTAGATCAATAACATTAATTACGCTAATTGCGTCTATATAGCACAATACACCAATCTTTCATTCGGCCGATAGGATGTGAATGGTAAACTCTTGGACCCACATTGGATTCTCTTGGACCCCATCGAAAGAATCCTGCTTGTTTCCTTTTTTTCCAATTGTCTCGTCTTCTTACAAAAAGAAGAAACTTTAAACACTTCACATTTCCTGGCACTCGTCACGAGATTTGTTGGCTCTCGTAAAGATCGCAGAAACTATGTGCGGCGTGCGTGTGTTCGCGCGCGAAGAAATATTGTCACCTGAGAAAAACGCTACGGAGGAAGGTCGACGCGTACGAATAACGGCGGGACGGGGCGACGGTAAAGTCTATTACGTCGCCTGCCATTATGGATAATGCCGCGTTTCGTCGTCTGGAAGGATGGATCGTTACGTGGATGAGATACAATGCGTAATGAAGTAACGTGGCCGCCAGGAGAAGTAACGTGCATATCCCCGTTAAAAGGTCTTTGACGGGGAATTTAAGTCTATCATGCCGCAAAAACATTTTGTATGAAACTATCAGACGAAAAATAATAAAACGTGAATGAGATGATAGAACAGAGAGGAAAAAGAAGGGAAAGAGAAGGAATATTTGGAATCATTGTGTTCGCTTCATCGGCCTTCGTTGCAGCTATTTATCTAGGACTCGTGCGAACCTAATGAAATATCTAGTATGCAAATACAAATTTTATGTTCGTAAAAAAATCACGATAATATTACCGTAATTTACTTGTGCCAAAGACACGATGTGCGAAAAGATGACTGCGATCAAAAGATGAGGACGATTAGTTGATAGAGTCATCCAAATCGCATGTCTCTGGAAGAAAATTAAATCCAAGAATTCTGACACATCGATAAAACTCTAAATTTGGATTTGCGATCAAGTTTTCGTCAAAATTAAATCGTTCGATTCTCGATTGGTAACCAAACAACCGCAAACGATGCTGACCGTCATAGCGCTCGCTGCAAAACCAGCGCGGTGAATAAGTTGAACGTAAACCTACAGGAATCGTCTTCTGTTCTGACGCGTTCGTTACTTTCGACGTCGACCGTCGTCTTGCGTTCGACGTCTCGTGGTCCTTCGGCGATGACAATTGCGGCTACTCGAGTTCCACTCTGCGGTCTTCACGCGGTCGACCGTCTCCCCGACGCTTTCCACGCGCTCGACCGTCTCCCCGAGTCGATCCTCGCGCTTCCAAGACGCTCGATGCATCACGACGATCGAGTCGCGCTCGAAGAAGGAAAGAGCGAAGGAATTCGACACTTGGTCGCTCTATTGCTCCAAAGCGGACTGCTGGAGGTTGTGCAAGTGAGCGTAGAGACCATCGGCCGCCATCAGGTCGTCGTGGGTGCCCATCTCGGCCACGTTGCCCCGATCGATCACGCAGATCACGTCGGCGTTCCTTATAGTGGCCAGACGATGGGCTATGGTGATACACGTTCTGCCCTGCATGGCCTTGTCCAGGGCCGCCTGCACGACCTGCACGCGGAAAATATCGGTTAATGCGATAGACCGTTTCCCGGGGATACATCGCAGGTGCGTGACGCCGGCGACGGGAATATAAATGTAAACGCGGTTGGTCGTTAGGTTGGACTCTTGCTTCACACATATCTTGACCAACGAGAGAAAAGATTTCATCTCAATATTACGTGCAGAAATTAAAATGTAAAAATGTTGTTTTCGGAATTTAATAAAGAATCGTTCGAATAACCGGTTATGAAAAAATTTCATTCCAGTATACTCGTGGATCTTTTTATGCGAATTATTATCGGGATGTATCCGAGAATTAATCGCTTGCGTTGGAATGTGTATCTCTTTTATCAAATATATCTCTTTTTTTTTCATTACCGTTACATCATTTCAAAAAAAATCACGAGCAGAGAATTATCTTCTCTCGCGGAATTTATGTCTCTAACGCGATATAAAAAATTATTCACCGTAATTCATTTTTAAAATAGTATGATATAAATTTTAACTTTCGGTTGCGCGCGTTGCATATGCATGGCATCGATCCATTACGCAAATAATTACGTGTAGCCGCGGTAGCGCGCGGAAGTGTTAAAAACAAATTAACATTAATAATACAACGGCGCGTGTGTGTTCCTTGCGCGTTCCTGGACTATAAATTATTCAATGCATCTTCCTTAAAAACAATTCCGTAAACGTGGAGCAACTAGCGCGGTGGTTAACGCGGAACACAGTTTAAATCACCGAAGCGATTTGGGCACGGCGTTTCAACGGGACTAATCGAACGTAAGCACTTTCCTGCTTTCGTTTTACGGGACCCGACGACAAAAGGAGGGATGGGCGCCGTCGTGGGATTGTGTTCCGAGAGAGAGAGAGGGAGAGAGAGGATCGACGCGCGGAAACAATATTGCCGCGAAATTCATTTGGTCGCGACGAGCCGTTTCCCGTACCGGGAGTTCAACAACCGCGTGCTCGTAAAGCCGAGCATTTCCGATCGTTAGCGCCGATAATACTGGCAATGGAGCGGTTCGTCCGGTAAATCGACGGATCGACATCGAGAGCGATGGAGGGAGAGCATAAAAAAAACATATATCTGGCTGTTGAAATCTACAGACTGTTTGACGGATTATCGCGGCATGTTTTTTTTTTTTTTTTAATGGAATTGCTTTACGCACGGGAATGGAAAAAGATGTGATTGCACGGCTATGCAATTTGTGCGACAGGAGGGCTAATCCGCGCGAGTATCACCGAGTTTTAATCGAACACGCCAGAATTATCATACAGAACGCGCGTCGGTTGTACAGCCGCGTAATACACAGCGAACGCGGGCATTATTTCAGCGCGCTTTTTGACTCGCACTTTCCACCTGTATTTTTCATCTAAATCCACCTGGGTCTCGTTAATATTCATCTCGCCGCGCCATAGTTTAGATCACCGCGAAATCGCCGCACAATCGAGGCTGCAGTGGACATCGTATAAATACTCAGATATTTATTGTCCGACCTCGCCGACTATCTCACCCATTATTGCTTATCGGAAATAGTTCCCGTTTGCAACATAGTTCCGCGTTATTTACGTGCTATACATTTCTTTCAATAGCCGCTCTCTCTCTCGTTCTCTCTCTTGTTAAAAATGCGGAGCGATTCGCTCGGATCGTGCGCGAAAAATTAATTAAGAGTTGTAACATTTCTAATTTCTCTAATCTCTATAATTGCTTTGCAATTGGAAATGAAACAGTTTTCAAAGTACTTGGAGTTTGTAGTATAAAAACATGATTTGTTTGTGTAAAAGCAGTTCCTGAAAATAAAATTAAAAAATTTTTTTTTTTCTTTATATTGTCTGTCCATTTTAGTAGTACTTCCCACGTTCCGCGCTTTTCGTTTCCTTTCTCGTACAAAGCATGAATATACACTTGTTTCGTGCAGAGTAAAGGAAAACGTAGCTAAAATGGATTGACCTAAAAACTCGATGCTGACTCGGAGTTAATGCAACCCACGGGGGCGAACGGAATAAAAAAAATAAAAAATAAAAAGAAAAAAAAGTACTGCGCGTGCAAGCGCTATCTTCCTGCCGACTGATGCAGCGAAATTTCCCGCGGCGAGAATGCAACAGACGTTCTTAACGACTGCACAGCAGCGGCGTTATGAAGTACGCCGGCGGAATTCGCGAAGGAAATCCGCGGATGACGTCCGCGGAAGACGCGCGGCGTCGCGTCGCCTCCGTCGCTTTCGACGACCATTAACTCGATTGCCCGTCGCCGGTCGGTCTTTCGCGAGAACGATAACGGCCTCCGGAAAATTTTCAATTGGACTTCCAATTTCGCCGCGACGAAATCTCGTCATCGACGGGATGCGACGCGATCGTCGAGCCGAGATGCAATCGTGGGGATTATGATACACTGTTATCGAGAATTTGTACGCTGTACCGAGCAAAACGTGAAAGTTGGACACGTCCGGATGCAGATTGTTCCGTTCCGTGAATCTTGCACGAAACGTTTTGTGCGGTTAATAAGCGACTTCCTGCAGATATTGCGGAATTTAATCCACACTGTCAGAAAATTTGTGTTAAATTTAACACATTTCACGTGTTCCAAACGGTTCACTTAAATTATTATGTTAATTTGACACAAGATAAATATGTTAGAAAGTAATATAAACATTATGTAAAAATTAACAAAGAATGTAATATTTTGGACACAATTTGTGGAAACATATTTCTTCAATAAAATGTTAATTTAACATATTATAAACGTTAATTTTACTGAAGAAATATGTTTCCACAAATTGTACATTCATTTTTGATTCATTTATTTTAGAATTTATGTTTTCAAATTATTTATTACTTTTATGTTATTTGTTCACTTACTCATAAATTATTTTACACTATTATTTTTACACTAAAAAATATCAATTTAACACAAAATATCTGAATAACATAATCATATTATGTTAAATTAACATTCAGATATGTTAAAAATTCAACACAAATTTACAATTTTAACAAGGATTGTTTTTAACAAATATAAAATATTTTTTATTATGCATGGGCGCGTTTTATTTTAGACGTGATCTCTTTCGTCGTGATTTTTTCATTGCTCTTATTTTACATTTCCGAGTTACATATAGTATCCGAATTCGAAAATGAAGTCTATTGTTTGCCATTGAGATAAAGAGGAAGGAAGCAATCGTTGGTAAAATTACTCGCGAGTTTCTTTTCATTAAGAGAACAACGATTCTCACCTGCTCGCTTTGAGTATCGAGGGCTGAAGTGGCTTCGTCCAACAACAAAATTCGAGGATTTCTCAATAGCGCACGTGCGATTGCTATTCGTTGCTTTTGCCCGCCGCTAAGCTGAGTGCCCTTCGATCCCAATCTCGTGTCGTAACCCTAAATAAACAAAAAAGGAAACAGAATTATATTCCAAAAAAGAAACAGGATTATATTCAATCGCGTGAAAGAAATGATTTACGAAACATTAATAATTTATTATAAAATATTAATTCATAAAATATTAATCCTTTTCCCGTACAGCCTTCGCATTTAATTTTCCAATTTTTTAAAATAATCGTAACTGTTTTAAAATTATTTAAAACCAGTTATAACGTTTTAATTACATTAATATCTAACAACAGCGTAAAATCTCTTGACGATATTTTATCACGGTATGTTAAATTTATTATTAATAAATAAAATTTATTATTTATACTTTTATTATACACGACAGTATGAAAAGCTCTTGTTTTCCTCTCTCTTTTTTAAAATAAATTCCAGGCTTTTCGCTGCGCGTAACTCATGCGCGAGTGTCGTGTAACAACGACATCGACAACTAACCAACGGCAGTGATGCGACGAATGTATGGATGTTGGACATTTTGGCTGCCTCGATGATCTCGTCCATGGCCGCTTGTCGACCGTTGTCGCCGTAAGCGATGTTCTCCGCGATCGTTCGGTCGAAAAGCACCGGCTCCTGCCCCACGACGCCGAGCTGTGATCTGAGCGTGGCTAACGAGACCGAGGTGATGTCACGCCGATCTACTGTCACGTTGCCGGAGATCGGATCGTACAGCCGCTGCAGCAACTGAATGCAAGTGGATTTCCCGCAGCCACTCTGGCCCACGAGGGCCACCATCTGGCCCGGCTTCACGATTAGATCCAGCCCTTTCAGCACCGGCATCTCCGGCCGCGTCGGATAATTGAAGTTGATCTTCGAGAATTGTATCAGACCGTCCGCCTTCTGCGAGACAAAAACACAAAGCGACTCGTTAGCCGAAAGGGGATTCGAGATTTGCGTTAATCCCGTAATTTGCGCGCCGCCTGCCTTCTCCAAACTCCCCAAACTCCACGGAAAGCGGAGAAGCTCGTGTTTCGTTTCTTTTATTTTCGTTTCCTCAGAGTATCGTAAAAGAATATCGATTATCGGTGATCCACTGGATTACGATTCGGAGATATATATACCGCGCTTCATTAAGTTTACGTCAAATGTTCTTAGATACGGTGTTGATTTTCAGTTTCGCGTCTCAAACGTGATTAACGAGATGCACTCGGAGCAGCTCTATCAAACGGTCGTAAATTTCTAACGGATGTTATCATTTGCACAGACGTTGCGACTTGGGCGCGTGCAAACACGATGCGCCGTAAACGAAACAGAAAACCGCGTTTCGATGCGAAGATTAAACATGCATTCGGCAATCAGCGACATTTACGCAAGGCGTCGCGGTAATCATCGGATTAATTTGCGCGTCCGCCGCGTATGCTTCGTGAATCAGTAAAACCGTTTGCAATCCCTGTTTGCGCGCTACGCGACGTGGTTACGTAAGCAGTTTGTCGAGCGCATTGTAAATTATACGGCACCGTTAGAGATCTCGTTTAACAATCCTCGTTAATAATTCGTTAAATAGTAGAATATTATTCAGCGTGTAATATGTGGCAAATCTTATCTCTCTGTTTTGCATCTTTGACGAGATAACAGCGATTAAATACGCTTTTAATAAAAATTTTTGAAAGTTGCAAGAGAACGGAAGAATCTGTAAAATAGGCTACTGACAATTTTCACGGAAAGAACGATTTTGCTGAAAAATTTAAAATTTTAACTGGATACACATCAGAAAAGCAATTTTGTTGAATAGTCAATAATTCAAATATATCAAAATAATTATGTAGTATAATTATGTACGCTCAAACCAGTTGCTATCAAATATCAAAACTTTTTGCAGCATTGTTCATTATTTTTAAAGTTCTAATAAAATTATTTTTTTATTTATATCCAGCAAAACTTTAGATTCCTTAGCAAAATCGTTCCTTCGTATTGAAACTATCTCTGAAGTCTGTACAAAAAAAGGCATTTCTTTTTTTATATATAAAATATCCAAAGATTTCTTAAAACTCTTAATTCACGTGATTTTGTAGTTTGATTATACAGTTGGGAACTCATTTACAAGGGAAATTATTCCGCAATGAAACACGCGAAATGTGTCCAATAAACTCGGCACGTGCGTTAAAACAAATCACTAAGGCTAATAATTTTACGATTCAGTAGCCAATTTAAATGCTATGTTCAGTGTCGCGCAAATTTCGATTAACTTTGTAAGAGATTAACTTTGTAATTAAAAGTTAAAGTTGATTATTATACACATTCTGCGCTTTATCCTTTTACGTTCTTTATGTGAATTTTCCATTCTATTCTCGGCAAAATTTAACTACATGTCTTATCTTTCATTCGTCGTTAATTATTCAGTATTATTCAACATTAAACATGCAGGCTCAAAGCTAGCTGCAATTTGAATCTCGCAAATATTTATTTAATGACCTGCCGCTAAATATATATACACAATAGAGGGAAAATGCGCGATGCGCAAAACACGTTGTGTACTCGCGGTTTACGCCGAGTTAATACGCGAGACATCAAAGCGAGCTCACCCAATCTAAATCCTTTCCCTCTGATCCCGGTGGCGAAGTGATTTCCGGAATTCTGTCGAACAGCTTGAAGATTCTGCCGGCCGAGATCTTGGCCGTGTTGAAGTTGGGCGCGAAGGCGAGCGCCTGTCCGAGCATCCACGAGCCAAAGATCAACGCTTCCGATACTTTGATGACCTTCTCGTACTGCAATCCTTCCCTGGCAACCAGGTAACCGCCGTAGTAAAGACTTATGGCATAACCGAACATCGGCACGGTTTGTCCGCACGAATACACTACTCCCCTCAGCCTGTTCCTAATCCTGGTCGCCCGGGCGACGATGTCCAGTTCCGTGCAGTATCTCTTGAGGAAGACCTCCTCCTTGTTGAGACTAGCAACCGTACGTATGTTGGTTATCGCTTCAACGGCCACCCGAGTGGCCGACTCCATCTTCCTCTTCTCCTGCATACCTTGACCGCCCATGACCCGCGCCTCGAAGAACACCGCGCCGAGCACCAGCGGGATCGACACTACCGAGACCAACGTCATCTTCCAGGTGTAGTACATGGATATGCCAATTCCGATCACGAGGGTCGAGAAGGCCTGGAGCATGGAGCCGACGCGAGTCCCGGTCGCGCCCTGGACGGCCGCCGCGTCCGACGACAGCCTCGCGCAGAGCGCGCCCACGCTGTTCGCATCCTCGTCGTACCAGCCCATTTCTTGCTTCAGCATCGCGCTGAACGCCATCCTCCTTATTCGCGTCGTCATACGCACGCCAGCCAGACCGAACATGTGCATCTGCAGGAAGGTAGCGACACCCGTGACTACGCCGACGACGATGAAGAGTATCGAAGTGGAAATGGTTTTCTCTACGACTATCTCGGCCTCGGGAATGTTCAGTATCTTGTAGATATCGCCGAAAAGTATAGCGAAGGCTGGGAAGGAAGCGCCTACCGTCGCTGCTGCAAGACATCCTGTAGGAAATAAGATATCGTATAAGACGCGAATTATTTTTCCTCTTTTATTGATACTTTATATTTGATTCTTTTTGCATTCTTTACACGCAGTTTTTAGAGGTCTAAGCTACCAACAGATTCTATTACTACCATTTTCGCTATGGTTCGTTAGCTAGAAATTACCGATCAAATTTAATGGCCATTCCGGTTTGTTCAATTCGAATATCCTCATCATGGGCGCGTTGTAAGGTTTCTCGTGTTCGTCCAAATCCTCCTCTTTCGAGGATTCGGATCTCGCGAGAGATAGTCGATGAGAGTGCGCGGATAACGTTGAGAATTGTTGGTTCAACGGCGGTTTTATCCTCATCTTCGGGGTTGATACCACACTCTTCGTGGCCTTCGTGGCCTTATCTGTACAGTGGTAGAAAATTAATCGTATATCTAAACATGAAAAATCGATACATATGACACAAAAGCACACCTTTAGCTATGGCATCCGCATGGGCGGAATGCAGTCCATAATAATGTTTTCTGAGCGCCATTAATTCCTCGTGAGTCCCTTGCTCGACGACGACTCCGTTCTTGATAAACACGATCCTGTCGACGTTTGTGATAGTGGAAAGTCTGTGGCTGACTATAATCGTCGTTCTTCCCTTCGCTGCCGCGTCAAGGGCCCTCTGCACGATTGCCTCGCTGTGAACGTCCAACGCAGACGTCGCCTCGTCCAGCAGAAGGATCGCTGGGTTCCTTGCCAGCGCACGTGCGATTGCGATTCTCTGCTTTTGTCCACCCGACATCTGAGAGCCTCTCTCGCCCACTGGACTGTCGTATCCCTGAATTCACAAACCGACCATCAATCGCGATCCGCGTGCGCGAATTAACATTAGGACGCGACATTGCGAAACGTGCGTGTCTCAAGAGAGATAAATTTTCGGAATCAACAGAAATTTCTCCGAATTGTCTATTACTAGCAATTGTATATTCTGAATTTTAATTATATTCTGTTTGAATTTCAAGTTAAAATTATTGCAAGTAGTTTTCTGAATAAAAAGACATTTTTGTATGCACTATTGGTAAATTTATGTTAAATTTAACATTTTACATGTCTCAAATGGTCCACAAATTTTTATGTTAATATGACACAAGATGAATATATTAGAAAACATTAATACAAATATTATGTAAAAATTAATATAAAAACATTATAACATTGTGTAAAAACAAAAAATGTAAAACCTTGACACAATTTGGAAACAATTCATGAAAGTATATTTCTTCAGTAAAATTAACATTTATAATATATACGTATTAACATGTACATTCATCTTTGGCTCATATATTTTAGAATTTATCTATCAAACTATTATTGTTATGTCATTTGTTTACTTATTCATAAGTTATGTTATTTTTACACTGAGAAATGTTAAATATCAAATTAACACAAAATATTCAAATAACATAGTCACATTAAACTAACATTCAAATATGTTAAAAATTTAACTCCAAATTTTAACAAGGACCATTTTTAACATAATACAAAATTTATATGATACTTTATATAACGGTAATAAAACATTCTAATAATTTAATTCATCGTAAATATTCATCGTAAATATTTTGGCGGAATTTTTTTACTTTTTTTCTAGTATTGTATAATCCCTTTTCGTATTTTCTTTATTACTTATAGGAATCAAACTCTTTGTCATCATTTGCAATCGCAAGTGCGGTGGTGCCGATTATGATATCAAGTCACCAATCGTCCGACAGTTTTCGAGCGATTTGCGGTTCGAAGTGACGGTTATTTAATCAAGAACGTGTGTCACACCTGTGCATATGCAACCCGCGATTTAATAAATTCGCAAGCTGCGATATGTTCGGTTGATAGCGGCGTTCCTCGATCGGAGTTCTTGCCGCAAACTGTCGGATCTAACAAAAAGCTAGGAGTTTCCAGTTAACGGGATTTCTGTTTCCACGATGTCCATCAAATCCATTTACCGACGCGATTTATTTAACAGATAACACGGTCACTGTCTAGAAATGTTATCGCGGCAATGCAAGTGTAATTACAATCCTGATGAACTTACACCGTGCAGATTTCACTTTTTTAACGATATGGAAGCTGCTTGATTAAATTGTAGCGCGTGCGAACGCAGCGGGATAAGCTCTAAATGTATGTGCAAACGCGGGCAGCGATCCAATGGGACCATCGCGAATATCGAATTCACCTACCGATAATCCTAATAAACGCCTAATCGTTGACACAGGCGTAATCTCGGATAATGTTATTTGCCCCACGTACGGTTTAACACGCGTGTTTTATCGCCTGTTTGCGCGCGTATCGCACGGACTGCCGCGCACACCTGAGACTATTGTTAACACATCGCAACACGCGATGACAACGGTTATATGCAGTCGGGATTATTCGGAAAAATCACGCACGTTACTTGTTCATTTACTTTATTCATTTACCTTTTCAACTACGCTCGCGAAAATCTCAAGACTCGCGCGCGTGTCCAACGCGATTTTATCGATAACTGCGAAAGCGCGCAGCTTCCCGCGATGATCAAATTTTATAGACTGTCAAAATTAAAAGGTATTTTCAAGTATTTTCTACACGATTTTGCTAAAAATTTAGCTAGATACAGATCTAAAAATAATTTTGTTGGACTGTTAAATAATTATGTAGAATGCTCGAGTATAATCAGCAATATTGCAAAAAACTTTCATTTTAGCAACTAGCTTGAGCATTCTACATAATTATTTTGGTCTAACAAAATTATTTTCAGATCTGTATCTAACTAAATTTTTAGATATTTAGCAAAACTGTTCTTTTTACTTGTAATTCGAGTACTTCATCACGCGTAATTCCAAATAATAGTGATCATTATTAGCGATTACATTTGTTCCGCGATCGTGAGACTTGACATACTCCGAGCAAACGCTGAAGAGTCTTGGCAGAAGAGACAATGCCGAACGAATACAATATCTTCGTTGGGTTTTCAATCGGATGACAACGATCGTATCCGCTGGCTCTGTGACTTCCCGAATGAAACTGGCTGAATCAATCGAACTCTCGCGCCGAAAGGAAGCTATAATTCCGAATGGGCAAAGGGCGCGGCTGGAATACGAGAAGAGAACGGCGGTACTCACCTCCGGCAGTTTGCTGATGAAGTCGTGAGCGTTCGCTTCCTTCGCGGCTTTGATCATCTCCTCCTCGGTAATGCTGTCATTTCCGTAGCGGATGTTCTCGCGTATCGTTGTGTCAAAGAGCACCGGTTCCTGACCGACTACGCCGATGTGTGAGCGCAGCCATCCAACGTTCAATGTCGACACGTCGATCCCATCCAGCAGGACCTGCACAGGAAAATACAAAGAAAACTCTTGGAAATTGTCTCCCCATCTGTGCGCACACGTGCCAAACTGACATTCTCGCGCGAAACGAGAATCAATGGTCGAGTGGAACGATAGTGACGCAAGAACTCCGTTTGCATGGAAAAAACGATATTATTGAAGTATCTAAGGTACATATTTAAAAGTAATTTTGCTGGACCATCAAAATAATTATGTAGAACGCTTAAACGTTGATGATAAAAGTTTTAAAGTTTTAAAAGCGATCAGTTTGAACGTCCTACATAATTATTTTGATGGTCCAAACAAAATTATTTTCAGATCTGTATCTAGTTAAGTTTTTAAATACTTCAGCAAAATCGTTCTTTGTATGAAAATAGACGATGCTATTACTAATTTCTAAGCAGAACTTCTCAAATAACTAAATAATAAAATTAAATAATAACTTAATGACAAAATTAATCAATATACTGTGAACAAAATGTATGTATCTTATTGTTAGACATATGCTTTTTTTTAAATAATGCTTAGCATTGCTTTAGTAAGTTTTAAATAATAATAATAATAATAACAGTATATATATATATATATAAAATTAGCAATCATTAAATAGAGAATTATAAAATTGATAAAAAGACTGAATAAAACAAAATTGTGAACCAAAGTGTAAGATCAGAAGAGTACATAAATAACATAATATTACAAAAAATATAACCACTATGTTTTTATACGCGTGCAGCATGGAAATGATCTATGGGAAAGTGCATTATGTTGCATGTGCGTGGCATTTTAATATTACACGTAACTAAAAGCGAAACTTGTAGTTCGTAACTTTATCGAACACACAAGCGTGGCATATTCGTTGAGTAGAATGTGGCAAAAAGCCGCAGGGTATAAAACATAAAATGTTTATTACACGCAGCTGCTTCGGAGCCGTAAAAATCGCGATCGCGTTAATAATAATAACATCGCAACGACATCCTTCGCCGCGCGATGTGCCCTATCGTATGATAATTCAGCGATACCGTCCCTTTATTCATGCGAAAAAGCGCCGCGGAAAGAGTTCGCCGTTTTCTCCCGTCGCGAATTCTCTCCGTTGTGAAAACATAAACAGGATAAGTGAGCCGAGCGATAAGACGAAGACGTTCGACGGGAAATGATGGAAAATATAACACGGGGATGACGGCCATAAAACAATTATTTTCTGAATAACGGCAAAGTAAATTAAAGTTGCAGCGCGCAACTCCATTTATTCAGCGTCACTGTAATTTCGCGAGGGATAAAAACGTCACTCGGACATTTATGTACTATATGCGCGGTTATTAACTTTGTTCCCCGCGTTACAACGGCCGACATAGCGCGCGAGTCGTCTCTCTCTCTGCCTCTATACGCCTTTGCTATTAAAAAATTCCATAAACCGGTTTAAGTCCTCCGCGTAAACAAAATGTGGTCCGAAATATAAAATCCTCAAATTTTTCTGCCTTTAAATTGAAACGTTTTTTTGCTCCTCATTACGTGCGATCAAAATGACTAATTCTGACGAATCCTCTTTTTTTTGGCGAGAAGAAAGGATCCGATTAACGAGCCACTACTGACCTGTCCCTCGAAGGGATCGTAGAGCCGCTGAACGAGCTGCAGACAGGTGGATTTGCCGCATCCGGATTCGCCTACGAGCGCCACCGTTTCGCCGCGATTGATCTTCAGATTCAGCGCCTCGAGCACCAGGACGTCCTCCCTCGCCGGGTAGCGGAACGCGACGTTCCTGAACTCGATCTCGCCCTTGACGGAATCCAGCCGTCGGCCCTCCTTGCTCAGGCTGTCGATCGACGGCACGCGATCGATAACGTTGAAAACCGCGGCCGCCGAGCCCCTCGCCATCGCGAATGCCTCGAAATGCGGCGAGGTCAGGCCCATGTTTTGCGCGCCGGACAAAACGCCGAAGAACACGATCACTAATACCGCCGGGGTGTACTCTTTCTCCTCCTTCGGGCGGTCGTCCAGGATTAATTTCACACCGTACCTGCGGCACAAAGGAAAATGTGCTTTTTGTCGAAGCGCGACGCGTCCTCGAAAGCTAACGCTTTTTTCGTCGAACTGCGTAAAATGGAAACGAAGCTATTCTAGACATAAGTGCCCAATTATCTATCTCGTGGCTTTTCGAAAGATGGAAATTACTTCGTTCATATTATTATTCATATTGTTAAACATTTGTTTCTATTGTTCATATTGTTGAATGTAGTACAGTCCAAGCCAATAATTACATTAGAAACAGTTCGTTACAGCTCGTTGAATGGAATTGTCTTATCGCGAGAACCAGTTTTTGAATTACGACACGCATGATATATATCTCTAATCCTTCTCGCCTTATTGAAACTTAAAAAATATCCGCGGAGCGTGAGTATTGTACAAATAACGTAACGCGCGGGTCTTTCTGCGATAACGAATAACGCGCATTCTCACCAGAATGCCAATGCGTAGCTCAGATAAATGATGAGCCACATGACGCCGCCGCCGATTCCGGACCACATGCCTCTTCTGATGCCAGTTTTTTCCGCGGGTCCGAGTTTCTCCGAGTACCTATCCACCTCCTTCTGCTCGCCGTTAAAAGCGACCACGGTCCTGATGGCGGCGAGAACTTCCTCGGCGACGTTACCGGCCTGACCGTAGGCCGCCAGCTCCATGGCCGAGAGGGAGCTCTGCACCTTGGCGACAAAGGCCGTGGCGATTATTATGAGGGGCGCGCAGCTTAGCATGACCAGGGTCAGCTTCCAGCCGTACACGAACGAGATGATGACGGAAGCGAAGAACGAGGTTATTAAATACGTAATAATACTTAGTTTCTCCCCCATGCCGTCCTTCATCTTCTCCAGATCGCTGTCAAAAAAGACAAACGACATTTTATCTGTCTCATTAAACAAATCCTTCGATTTCTTGCGCGACCACATTTCGGCTTAATATCATTTTTTACATAATCGAAAATGAGATTCAGCTTTAAATCAAGCACGTGCTTGTTTAAAAAAAAAAACCCGAGTGATTGACGTTTATCAGCGTCCGTCATTGTTAGCGCTTTCTAAGTTATCGCTATCTCATGTTTTTTTTGCAGCCCATCTGCCACAAGATTAAAAATCTTTATGTAACGGCGGTTGTTGGATAATCGATAACGGAAGTAGTCGATCAATATCTGTACATTCTACTAGATACATCTATATATTTTCTAGATAGCAACTAAATGGCATCACAGACACTCAGTCTATAATAACTGCAATTGCGCATGGTACATTAAAGCGCAATAGCTTATCTCTTGTTGTGCTTTTTCCCTATCTTTATCGCAATGTAGAAGAATCATGACTGAACCATTATCTTGAGATAAAAAATTAACACGCGATTCACACGGCTAATAACTTAATATGAGAGTCACTCATTCAATTACGGCATATATGGTGTGTAATGCGAGCGGAGACAGAGACAGTGTGGGAACAGGCTTTTCGAGTTTCGAGCAAACGCCCACCTGTTGATGAACACATAGGTTCTCGCCTCCTGAACTTTGCTCCTCGTTTCCCCCCGCGTTTACATCGACGGTCTCGAAAATCGAAGGTACAACGTCCCTTTGAGAACGCACCAGCGTGTGAATGTATCGTTCCCGCTGAAATTATTCCGCAAAAACGAGAGAGATCGTCGGAGCTGTTAATCTCTCATGATCTTTGTTTAACATCAAAAGCCATTTGAAATGCTATTACAATATTATTAAAAGATTCGAGTAGTTTCCGAATTTCTTTCATAATATCCCTTACAAATAAACGAAACGAGAATGTTGCTTGAGGTTGTAATTCGCAATCACAGATCTTTCGCAGCGATGTTTATTGATTAAACATCTACCGATAAATGGTTCGTTTCAATCGATAATCACGGTGAAGTTTGCGATCGAAGTAAAATCCATGGTACATATAAAAACGTAAGACATAAGTAAGCGGGCAATTATAGAAGAGAACGTAATGCAATTCTTGATTGCGATTGGCTGATTCGCTTATGCTAGGTCTACAATGCGAGTCTTAGAATCGCAAGAGCGGTTGCGACAGCTAATCAGCGATCGTAAATGATATTATTGAGACTGGGACTCGCATTGTAGATCTAGCATTACTGCCTTACGTTTTTGTATGTGCAATGGGCTTAACTCCCGTTATCTTCAGTCTGCAATACGGCACATCGTGCAACGTGACGATAAGAAAAAAACTCACTCGTTGATTCTGCTAGCGAAGTTGGTCGACGTGTTCGTGTCGTACCACGCCATGTCTTGTCTAAGAACGGCTCTCAGGAACATCTTGCGTATCCTGGAGATTTGTCTGGAGGCGGCGATATTAAGTACATCGACCATGAGCATGCAGATGACGAACATTATCGCCGATAGCGCCGCGCAGGCGGCGCCAAAGGCCGCCGAATCGTCATAAAGAGCGTCCATCTTCTCTTCGAAAGTTGCGTTAGTACCTCTGAAATAAATGATGTTCCGTGTCAGAATAAAATAACGTTCTACTGTCCCGGATCCGACGTTCGAAAGAATCTGTCTTGAGAAATCTGTCACATCGCAATACATGTTCTTCTTGTCCTTATATAATAAAACATATCTCGCGAAACGACTATCAATTCTTAAAGCAAGGAAGATGATATATTACTTACAAAATTTTCCCACCCCCGAACCATGGCAATATGGTGGTTGGTGTGGTCGTACCATTCTCCCTAGTACGATCCAATAGCATGGTAGTGTATTCACCGTATTCGATGATTGCAACTGGAATGCACAAGCCAACGAGGCCACCCAGTATCAGGCCTAAGAAAATCAGCATCAACTCGCCCCACGTCGCAAATCGAAACTGATAAGTTTGAAACAATTATAACACTACACGAAACGGTTTTGCTGAAGTATCTGAAAATTTTGCTAGATACAGATCTGAAAATAATTTTGTTGACCAGCAAAATAATTATGCAAATTGCTGCAAAAAAGTTTAATGTCCTACATAATTACTCTGATGGTCCGGACAAAATTATTTTCAGATCTGTATCTAGTTAAATTTTTAAATACTTCAACAAAACCGTTCTTTCCGTGTAGCCACGCGTACAGTGCAATTTATCGTAAATACTACTATTACGCTTCATAATTTACGAATAGCGCAACTGTATTTATTGAGATACGTGTTCACAAGAATATGATAGAGAGAGAAAGAGAGAACACCATCTGTGTTGTACACAGAAAGAATAATTTTGCTGAAAGATCTAAATCTAATAAATCTAATCTTTTGCTGGATACAGATCTAAAAATAATTTTTGTTGGACCATCAAAATAATTTTGTTGAAACCTTAAAAATAATAAGCAATGCTGCAAAAAATTTTGATACTTCAGCAAAATTTTAGATCTTTCAGCAAAAACCGTTCTTTCAGTGTATTTGACGCGCGGAGTGTTCGTTTTCGAGCAAGCACGTTTACGAAGTGTTCGGCGCGGCGAGCTTGCGCGTTTTTGAATGATTCAGCAGTGGCGGATTCGCGCTTTCCGAGAGATTTAGTTTGCAAAATTAATACTCGGCTTAATCATGATTAACGAGCGGCCACGCAACTACCTCTACGCAAAAACAATCATAATTGACCGAAAAACGTATATGAATTTACGGGGTCGCGAAAAATTTTCCGAGTTTAATCCCCGAGCGTGCAAGAGTGTTCACGGTCTATTAAAGAGGGAATTATAATGCGGAAAATTATACAAATGTATCCCGGCAATGAGTCATTAACTGTCATTTATCACAGAGAACAGTGTCATTAATCACTGTCGTTCAACCAAAAGATGCTCCACTCCAGGCGATCGGGAAGAAACTAACATTCTTAACGAAAAGAACGATTTTGCTGAGAGATCCAAAATTTTTTTGGATATTTTCTGAAAATAATATATGTTGGATCATCAAAATAATTTTATTGGAACCTTAAAAATAATGAACGAAAGATATTGATATTCTAGTTTGAGCATTCTACATAATTATTTTGATAGTTCAATAAAATTACTTTTCTGTATCCAGCTAAAATTTTAGATCTTTCAGCAAAACCGTTCTCTCCATGTAACAGTTTCGCCAGCGGATCACTCCCGCATGCTCCATTTCATAGCGCGACGTCGCGGAAAAGAATGTACAGGGTGTGTCGAATTTCCATTCGCGTTGTTCTCCCCTTTCGTTAGAATCCACCTATTTTAAGAGGAACATTGCCACGCTAATAATTCCTGAGATATAAAGCGATCGATATTCGGAAAAGCAGCCCCGCCGTTAAAGAATCTATGGGGATGATAGAGAACACCCCTATATATTGTCGATTCAAATGTATCGACTTCGGCCTCAGTGTCGCGCTTGAAATTCGATTGAGGACACCCTTATAAATTATTTTAGCGTGGAAAACTCACCAGTTTGTAATAAGGCACGGGTACCAGCGACGGCGTCTTCGCGACTGGTTTATCTTTATCTTCCTCCTCCTTCGTTTTCGATGACATAAATTCCCTGTCGACACAAGATGCATATCGTTTGTTAATCCAAACCCATGAGATTATAATTCGATATTTGTTCAAAGGACCCACGCTTTTCTATGTATTTTTCTCAAATAGCAAATCTCTCAATCCCAAGAGACATATTATTTTAAGTTTGTTCAAAAATGCACCAAATACACTCTATTTTCACTGTTTGTTAACTGGGTATAAAAATACATTTTTTTTTTTGCGACAGGGAGCGGAATTTGGAATCAAGGAGCCAACAAGGATCGTAATTAGGAGTCATCGTATCGGAGGACATTTTACGACATCATGAAATCGCGCGCGAAAAAAATAGAGCGATAAACGGGCGCGGCGCGGTTACTTTTACGGTTACGATAAAAGGGACGAGAAGATTTCGAATGCCGGAAGGATCCTCGTAAAAGCATGCGTTTGCCCTCGTACGAAACCGTATACGGTCCGTAAAAGTTTTATGCGAGCCTCCTCTGGCCGTGAGACGTTAATAAGCCGGCGAGCCCTGCCGCGCACAATGATCCATTATCCAGTCTCTCTACGTCCCTCTACGTATTTATTTCTAGAAGTATATACGTCACAATCTGTAACAAGCTCATTCGTACATTGCTTTGCCATTTTCCCGTAGCATGTATTCGGCTTCGTATTTATCCCTCTCCTTGTCTTGTCGCGTGTCTGAAATGAGATTTACAAGATACCATACACACAAAAAATCCACAGACACATTTAAATGCAAAGCGTGCTGCAAATAACGTGTCATCGTCGTTTGCATTTAACCGTGAGATAACGTGACAATAGTGAGATTGATGGATTCTACGAAAATCCTTATGTATTTTCAAATCGTATATCACAAGTGTTATGCTGGATTATTACACTTTCCGCTAAGAGACGATAAAGCCATTAACAACCGTATAAATTTATTTGTCTTGATCGCGATCGTATTTCTAGAGATTGCTATTGCCATCCCAAAGAAATTATTCGCTCAAGAAGGTCTCCCCTCGGTTAGAGAAATCGTGAATCAAACGGAGGTTCTCGTAAATCGGCAATTTAAAGATCAATGAGGATTCTGCCGGGTAACTCGGGAGCGCAAAAACTATCGGGATCCGCGGAGAAGTTTCGACGTCGTCGTCGCAAAGTCCGGGAACCCAGAAGAGTAGTAGTCCTGGATGAGGGACTTTTGGCGAAAGTCGACCGGCGTCTCTCCGTGGGGGCTCCATTAGCGACGTAATTGCTGTTAGAAACTCCCCCGACAAATCTACGATCGGCACGGAATATAGGAAGCTTTGCCACCTGAAGTAATAACAGTGCCGCGCATACTCGACGACAGCGTATTAGCGTCAGCGTATTTTCGCGCAAAATTCGTCAGCTACGGTTTCGCCGCGTCGTGCACAAACTCGCGAAAATTTATTCTAGAAATTATCGACGGCGGATCTTTGGCGTGCCGGGAAAGTGCGGAAAACGGGCTATTAATTTGCCGCTTCTCTTAAGGAAACTACGTATCCTCTTGAAAATAATTCGCTGCGCGCTTACGCGGATTTACTAAAATAATGCAGCAAAAATATCAGGAAAATGAATTTCCACGGAAAGAACGATTTTGCTGGATACAAATCTGAAAATAATTTTGTTGGAATGTTAAAAATGATGAACAATGCTGCAAAAAATTTTGTTGTTCTAGCAAATGATTTGAGCGTTCTACATAATTATTTTGATAGTTCAACAAAATTACTTTTCCGATCTGTATCCAGCTAAAATTTGAGATCTTTCAGCGAAACCGTTCTTTCCACGTAATTTCAATTCTGGTTCTCAATTATAATTCTGATTCGAAAGTTCGTTACCACACTATTACAACCCCTGTACTTTACAGGATTTGTGTAACCGATTCGCCTCTCGGAGAAATTTTCTTGGTCGCGACTCTCGTGAAAGCATTAAAACGAATGCCAGTCCTCGGAATTTCAACAGTGAGACATTTAGTGCCTCTTAATACGTTTCCCTCGCAGACTGTAGGTTAATTGAATAATTCGTAGTTCACTTTTATCGCGGAACTTAAATAAGAACCACCGAACTTGTACTCATTGAGTATATTAGTTTATTCGTTTAAAAGTGAACAGTGGCACACAATTACTCTCAATGAAAACCCCTTCGTTTTTTATTGTCTTAAAAAGACACATAGTTTTCCACTCGTAGTAATCGCGAAGAAAGCTGCAATTTACGAAAGTAACTTGCTATCAATAACATTTTAAATGTTATGTAAATGGAAAGCGTAATAATCCAGTACATTTTTTTGCGCTTGTTTTGAAATTATTTTATCTTTTATAATTTTATAACGAAACAGTTTTTTATTCAACAATGTTGCTGACTGTTTTTTCCATGTTTTTATCTAAAAAATTAATAATAAAAGATTTTCTCTTTTATGATTAAATAAACACGATAATAACTAATCATTCTACATCGATACTCGATAATTATAATCGTTCAACTCGAAAACGGAATCTTCCCGTGCAAGCTTGTGCAAACATTGAAGCGAACGAAACACACAGCATCAAGGAATAATTGTGTCTTAAGCCATTCAAATTTGATCAAGTTGTACATTATATCGTTATGCGATATGGAATTAAGTGACATTGAATTTCCAATTAATTCATCAAACTTATGTTTTCGCGAATCTATTATATAATAATTTTACAATCAGTCATTTGCCAGTTAATTCCACATCAAATAACGTGGCATCAAATAACGCGATAAATGAAAAGCTGACTTTTAAACGAAGCTTACATGTGACAATGTAAATACTTACATCTCAATAGGACTTTTCCCTGGCATGGGGAGTGATTTGCTTTGAGTGTCTCCATTTGGATATCCGGTGACCCCTCGCGGGGGGATAACGGGTAAATTCGCTGCGTCATTGTGCATTCTTAATTAACGACTCTGCAATCACAAAAAAGAACGAAAATCATGAAGTGTCATCTCGCAGTGGTCTAAATCTTCAATTCGGATGAAAACCGAATTTACGATCAATTGATTCTTAATCCGCTCAATCTTTCGCCTCTTTTATCTTTGTCATTTATCGCATTCTCGACGATTTATCTTTAATTACACGAATGTCGCACAAAGAGCAGGCATCCTGTTGAGGGTATCGGGTTCGGGAATGAACAGTCCGCTCAGATCAAACGCATCGCACGCAGTTAGTCATGCTAGCTGCGACACAAATAGTGCCCCTATTTACTCCCGCCATTACCCACTATATCATATGTTTGCACGTCGAAATACCTCGTGTCTAAACAATGATTAGACACCGTGCTAGCCGCGTTAATTAATCGATCGGCTACAAGCTGCATTAACCAACAGTAACGGCGAATTCACTCCACGCTATTAAAGATATCCTGTTCACGCGCGGCGCGACTCTTTGTAAAAGAGAAACGTCGACTGGCTTTTTCGATACGTCGAATAAAACGAAACTTTATCCTGCGGACCGACGACTTTTGCTATATGCAGACGGGATATCAGGTTTGCGTTAAAGGGGAGAAACGAACGATGGCACCAGCAGCGAAAGAGGAACGTCAAGGCTCGACCGACCGAAGCTTTTAAGAACGTGATGAAAAGCGCGAACGAACAAGACCTCGTTAGAGCAGTGAAAAAGCACTGACGAGGGACGTTTCACACGGCCCTCGACCGGGCGGATTGCGACGAGTACGATTGCACGATTGCAGGCTTCTTCTTCCCGATAACGTCCTATGCGTGAAAGAGTTCTGTTCTTCGAAATTATACGAACCGCATCCGCAACATTTTCCTCGTATCTTATTCAAGTGTTCCACATGTTCCGATCTGCTTTTGATGGATTTCTGACAACCCTATTTATTTGCCATATGGTCATTCATCACAACCATATAGTCAGAATTATGTTATCTTTATGGTGCTCAAAATTAGGATGGGTCCATGCAATTATTTACGCTTTTAGAACGGCGTAACTTTCGTTATCATGACTTATCTCCATTTCCAATTAACTCGAGATAACTTCTTATCGCCTCGCTGAGAATTTCATAGACTAAATCACCCCCGTTTAGACCAAGTTACTAAATCACCCCTCCCCCGTATCGAATGAGATGTAATCGCGAAGCACCCTTCGCCCGTTATTCGACCTAGATGTAATACTTGCCGTTAGGACTTTATTAGTCTCGTATCGCCGTATCATTATCGAGCGCACAATTTCGCCCCGCGATTCGCAATAAAACGAAACACGGAATGAATTATTGGCCGCCGCTCGAAAATTAATCGCCGAATCTGTCGCGTTAAAGGAAAAAGGAGAGTCATCTTTGTTTCCTTAACTAACGAAGTTCCCCTTTTTGTCTCCCGTTCGAATATTGAAACGTCGAGAGCTATTTAAGCGCTCGCGAAAGAGGATAGCGATGTCAGTTTCAGATTATCCTATTTCACGGTAGGATTTCCCGATTTCATTTGTCGCTCGGCCTTCAATAAGCTCGCCTCAAGCGAACGGGATTTTTTTCTCCACCGTCTGAACTCGCCTCGCGCGGAGTTTATAAAATTTCCCTCTTCCCAGAGTTGATCTAATACGACCAACTTATTGGCTCCAACAAATAAATTGTCTCCCTGCGACCCTCCGTTTGCTTTCGCGTTGCCGAACATTGCAACCCCTTCGGAAATTTTAAACTATCAATCGCGAACATCCTGCAATACTTTTTATACGAAACGAAACACGCGTATATATGTAGATGTATCATTGTTGGAATAAGAAAAATAGAAATATTACAAATAAGAAAAATATTACAAATAAGAAAAATGAAGAAAAGATAGAGAAAGGAAAATCAAATAGGGGAAGAAACAAATGTGTCTAAAGAACGAAGTCACAGTTAGCGATTTTGCGATATATTGCTATATGGAAAGAAACGAGGGATCTAAAATTTTGCTAAATACAGATCGGAAAATAATTTTGTTAAAGCCTTAAAAATAATTAACAATGCTGCAACAAATTTTGATAGTCTAGCAACTAGTTTGAGCGTTCTACATAATTATTTTGATGAGTTCAGCAAAATTACTTTTCTGTATCCAGCTAAAATTTTTAAATCTTTCAGCAAATCCGTTCTTTCCATGTAGCATCGCGATTTTTTTTTCTTAAATTGTACTACGATGCAATTAAATTTTTAATCGCAAAATCGTATGCGATTTAAAATTGCAAATGCAGGAATACTTGTAATGAAGTATTCATTCATTAAATATTTACATTAAAAAAATGATAAAACGAAAATTATCTTTTCTTTGCGTGATATAAATGCACATTTGATTTCGATTTGATTTCGTACAAAAGAGTTTTTAACAAGAGCGAAAAGGTGATTACAGAAACAAGTATGTTTAACGGGCAGCACGCAACTGAATTAATATTTCTAGCAATAAATGCAATCTTTCGTTTTTATGTTGAATAAATTTTGATCATATTCTCAATTAATTATTGTATACGCCGTTTATCTCTATTTAAAGTGATTTTTGAAAATTTCATTATATATTTTAATTGCTTTAAGTCATAAACATAAAATTACATGCGATTCAAAATAGTACACAGTAAAAAATATTTTGTATTTGTGTTAAAAACGGTTCTTGTTAAAATTTTTATGTTGAATTTTTAACATGTTCGAGTGTTAATTTAACATAATATAATTATGTTAAATAAGAATATACTTATGACCGATATGTGAAAACACAACAATTAATTAACTAAAGCGCCAAACGGTCAAAGCTAGGTCTTCGTGCTGAAATTTCTTATGTGAATTTGTATACATATGTCATATAATTATGTTATTTGGATATTTTGTGTTAAATTGATATTTAACATTTCTTAATGTAAAACTGACATAATTTATGAGTAAGTGAACAAATAACATAAAAATAATGAAATTTAAAAACATAAATTCTACAATAAATGAAGATCAATCAAAGAAGAATGTTTGTGTTAATTAATGTTATAAATGTTAATTTTATTGAAGAAATATGTTTCCACAAATTGTGTCAAAATGTTACATTTTTTTGTATTAATTTTTACATAATGTTTGTGTTACTTTCTAACATATTCATCTTATGTCAAATTAACGTAATAATTTGAGTGGACCGTTCGGGACACGTGAAATGTGTTAAATTTAACACAAATTTTCTAACAGTGTGTTTGCGATGCAAAATTCTGTTTACGATCAAAATCACGCACAATCCAAAATTATACAAAAAAATTGTGATGTGACACATATATAACATTCACTGCGATTCTTAAGGAAGATCGCAATTGCGATGCATTATTTTGTAAATCGCACATTTCTAGTCGCAGTCAACTTGAGCGAGCGTAGTTTCAGAAATTGTACCCACATAATTTTCAGCCTTTTCAGTACCTTTCGGGAACTCGTAAATCATCGATCGAAACCGGAAGACCGACGGAAGTAGCCGTCACCGAGATCCCGAGACACATTTGCCGCGTTTCATCGCTCAACGCGATACAGCGCGCACAATACGGTCCATTAATGACGGAAAGGTTATTGTCGAGGGGAAGAATGGACGTCGGGCACTCGCAGATTCTCGGAATAAAGAAGTTCGCGCGCGGGAGCTACTAAGACTTTCATAACGTCGCTTGACTTTCCCAATATACGGTAACGTCGTTAGGACGGAATCACAAAGTAGAATGGAGTCCAACAAACACGGGGACGCAAACCCGCTTTCCTTTCCCAGCGCGCCGCGCGCTCCGTCGCGCGGTTGAAAAATCGCGGCTAATTGAAAAAATTGCGAAAGTTGCAAAAACTTCCGTCGGTAGTCGTCGCCTCCGAGGTGCCCATCTTTCGCGCTCACGGAACTCCATTAAGGTCGGAAACTAATTTCCCAACCGACTTCCAACGGTGAGATTCTCTGTCTTGTAATCCTCCTGCGGTCCGCGACTTTAGAGACACGTGTCCGGGGAATCGACAATTTATTATTTTGTGATTACAGCGAGAAATGATCCGAATTAATCTTCGTTACTATAAAAATTTTTATAAGATGGGAACTAACACTTCATCTACTCACACTTCATCACTATCATATTTCGTGGATAGAAGAAAAAATCATGCAGGATTATCAATTAATGGAATTAATCAATTAATGGAATTAATTAATTAAACGGATAGGTTTTGCTGAGATATTTGATTAAAATTTAGCTAAATACAGATCTGAAAATAATTTTGTGTAATATAATTTTGTTTGTGAACCATCAAAATAATTATGTAGAACGGTTAAGCGTTGATGACAAGATTGCAAAAGGTTTTAATATTCTAGCAAACAGTTTGAATGTCCTACATAATTATTTTGTTGGTCCAAACAGTATTATTTTCAAAATCTAGCTAAATTTTTAAATGCTACAGAAAACCATACTCGAATTATTGTTTATGATAAAGTATTCTTGCAATTTTTTTAGAGATAAAAATAAGACATTAAAAATAAGACATTAAAAGTAACACATTAAAAAATAACTCCGGAAATTAAATAAAAGAAGAGCGTGAAATTTTATGAATAGTTTGCTATTTCTAATTATTCATTTGCTATCTAATGTAAAGTATTGGTGGAAAGGAATCATACTTTAACACGTTTTATAATAGTAACACTTAAAACTATTTCATATTGTATTTCATTATATTATTTTTAGATTGTTTCTAAGTTTTTGGACATATTAAATAGTTTAAACTATTACAGAGTATAAATTGATTGTTAAACGAGATCGTTGTTATTTTTCTATATTTTATCCTACAAATCACACAATTTTTTTGAAAAAAGTTCTATTTAAAAGCATTGCAAAAATTCATTTGTATTCGCGAGATTCCCCTAGAGATTAGTAAAAAAAAATGTCGTATGTAGGACACATCAACGTTCAAATAGTAAAAAATAATTTTTTGCTATGAGCTGTATTCATTTGCACCTTGGGGACGATAGATGTAGTCTAAAATAATGTTAGTATGATGGCAGAGCATTATAATGAGCAAAAATATTTACAAATATAATATATTAAAAATGATTTAAAATATGGGTTCTTGATATTAAAAATAAAATCAAAGATAGGAAAGGCAGATAAGAGCAAACAGCGCGGTTATTGATGCGCAAAAATATTTATATAAATATATTCATCACGATCACATAAGTTGAAGAATTTCGGACATTTCGGCTTTATTCAAGTCATCTTCAGCGATTAAAATTGTACATAGAAGTAAAACTAATTTTCTATTATATTGTGAATGCTGCTATCAAACAGATTGTCATGTTTCCACATTTGTTAAAAAGAAAAGATTTATTTTCAAATGTGAAAAGATGATTCATTAATACAAATAGTTTTTTACCGTAAAAAAAAATATAGCAAAATTAATGTAAATATAGATAATAAATTACATTAATTGATTATGCTCTGTTAACTGCGGCATTGCTCTTATTAGCCCTTCTAAGATTAATTGATTATAGCAAAACTTACTCAATGTTTGATGGACCAATCAAATACAAAAACATGAATTAGGAAAGTAGCAAACGATATAATCAGTCAGATAAGTCAAAATTATGCGTCAAAATGTAAAATATGTTAATTCGTCAACGACTGTACAGTAAATGATACGACTGAAAGACCTTTAGCATTACCGTTATATTGGCACAATGACAAATAAACAATTATATACAAAAATAAATTAAAATAAAGGTCAGAATAATAAAAACAGTGTACAGAAATAAAATAAAAATAAAAAAATTCATTATAATTAGACATTTATATGTATATAGTCTGTTTAGAATTTATGTATATGTATGTTGTATGTATGTATTCTTTGTCAGTTTAATAATTAATTCGTTATTTCAAGAGAAGATCTCTTTGTGCTTAGAGACAATCGTCTCTAATTTTAATTAAGGCTCTCATGTAAGGATTGTGACGCAACTTATGTAGGACAGACAAAAAGCAAATTAAATTATATTATATTAGGATTTCAGAACATCGAAATCAAATTAATAGGAAAACATCCAACACATCAGTCATCACAGAACATAGATTGCGTCACAATCATGATTTTGATTGATTAAATGTAAAGATCTTTGATAGTGAAAGATTTTTCGGAAAAAGAATTATTTCTGAAATGCTCAATATACAAATTACAATATTACAAAATAACGGACTCAATTACGGACTTAACCAAATTGACACAAAATATATACAACATACATACATATCAATTCTAAACAGACTATAAATATATAAATGTCTAATCACAATGAATATTTTTACTTTATTTCTGTTGCGACGCGGTGAAGAGGCGGCAATAATGACGACCACAAAATTAAGTAAAATAATAATAACATATATATATATATATATATATATATATATATAGGTATAAAGATAGTATACACGATTGAGTTCTGGATCGAAGGTTCTCCACCGGGAAATGCGGCGAGTCTCGGACGCGATGCCCTACGGTAACTGAGTCCGTACTTCACAAACGGGAGTCTCACGTGAAACGTTACAATACACTACGAGACGATCTGTTCACGAATAGTCCGAGAGTGATACGATACTACGTCAAACGCCATACTCAACGAGTCTCTTGAACTCTCGGAACTGATACAACACGTTCACAGGATGACGATACTTAAACGGTATCTCGATATCAGTTCGATTACAGCGCAATTACAAGGTAACAATTTTCTGTATCTCGGAACCGACACAACCGTACATCACAACGTTCCGGCGTTTTCTGAGTGGTAACTCTAGAATTACATAACACGAAATAATGTCATAACGAAACGCACTAACAATACAACGAAATTATCATAGAAATTACCTAGATATCGTAATTCTTCTTATGTGATTGTGATGAATATATTTATATGAAGAGATTTTGCGCATCAATAATCACGTTTGCTCTTATTTGTCTTTCTATATACCTACCTTTGATTTTATAATATATTAATATAAATAAGCGAAAACATTTTATTCATTTATTAGACAAGAGATTAGGTACCATAGTGATGTACCTAAACTAATAATTAATTATGGCTTTATGAATAGAGTTTTTTCTAAAAAATAATTGTTATTTTGACATTTTTAATGTTCAATACAAAAAAATTGGTTTTTGGAAATTCTAAGGGGACAAAAACACGCCAAGTGACCGTACTCCTTTGCTCAATTTGCTAATTACCGATATTTTTCGTACGCACTTTCGTGGTGCCAAAAAGCGAATTTGTTTATCCGATCATGGATGCGCATCGCGTTATTTTTTTCGCTTAAAAATGAGCATCTGTTTTCGCCGTTTGCCCGTTCTTACTGTAATCTCAATGTAATTAATACGTATGACATACCGTCAGTATCCGTCGCTGCTTTGTGAGCCTTGGGTTCGTTAAGCTCGGCAAATTAATTTCCATCGTACTTTCAAACCCAACCGCGATTCTTGCGGTTCGCCAGTGAAATGCGCGCATTGCGAAGTACGTCGGGCTCGTAATGCAGCGATTCACGACCGCGTTTCCGGATCCGTTTCGTCGGGACGAAATGCTCTCTTCCTCTTTCACCAAACGGGAGATGATGCCACGGGGGCAGAAAACGCGGACGTGGAAGTGCCAAAGCCGCGAAGGAAAACGCAACGCGGATTATTCGCTTAGCGGTAAATTCAATCTAACGAGTCAGCGGGAAAGTATTCGCGCAATGTCAGGCTCGTGCGGAACACGACCGTGCGAATTGTACGAACGAAATGCAGGACTTTCGACGAGCATTTCCCGCCGGCTTTCCGATTCGTTTTCGGCTTTTATCGCCTTTGAATCATTCGGCTGCGCGGATGGAATTGACTTTTTCTTAGCAAAAATTTTCGAAAAGCGAAATGTCAGGAATCGGCTTCCTTTGAAACCGGATTTTTTAACAACTAAGCGCTAAATTAAATTTGCGTCGGTGAAAGAGTAAAGTCCAGTGTGATTGAATAGATATTATTTGTACTTAAAGTGAGTTACGGAAGACGTTATCAAACGCTAATCTGATGCCAGTTATTTCCTAAATAATAATAGGTCAGATAATAGTAATCGATTAAGCAAGATAAGATTAGATTTAATTTGCTTCCGCCGTAATGCAATGAAACTTAATTATGAATCTCCAACCTATTATCGCTTGACGGAACGTTCTGCGTTTAGCTTTAACGTCAGATTCATTATCACAAAGTCTTTACAGTGAATTAAGCTGCCATGCGAATTATACGACTCCCCTTAGGGAGTCTCTTTATTCATAATACACACGCGCAGATGCAGTGATGTCGCTACTTACGAAAGAGGCGGAGAGAAGATCGATGACTGCGCGATACATCATGCCAGAGATTAATCTAAGATTTGATATCCTCGACAGAGAGCAAACTTCCGCGAGCGAGAAAAAAGAAAATGCCGGATGAACTTTGTTAACTGATCGAAACGCGGCGGAAAGTTGCGATTTTCTTCCGTCGTAAGGAACAAGTTATCACGCAGCGCGCGAATCGATCCGCGAATGATGCAACAAGAAAAAACGAAAAGAAACTGGATGAATAGTTAGATAGGAAGATATTCATTTTCTAACGATATATATATATATATATATATATATATATATATATATATAAATGTTAATTAAATGTCTTCTGTGCATGAAAAGAACGATTTTGCTGAAGTATCTAAAAATTTAGCTAGATACAGATCTAAAAATTATATGTAAGACGTTTAAACTGGTTGTAAAATATCAAAATTTTTTGCAGCATTGCTCATCATGCTTTTTTACGTAATTATTATATTTGATAGTCTAATAAAATTATGTTCGGATCTATAGCTATTTAAATTTTTAGATATTTCAACAAAATCATTCTTTCGATGTGCGTATATAGTTAAGAAATTAAATTAGTATATATATATATATATCTTCTAACTTAATTTCTCAGCTATGTACGAAGGAAACGTTTAATTAAATTTTTACGTGTGTTAAAACATTAGCCGCATTCACAATTTTACTCCAATTTTCACATGAAAAAAACAATTTTGCTAAGGGATCTAAAATTTTGTTGGATACAGATCTGAAAATAATATGTTGGACCATTAAAATAATTTTGTTAGAATAGAAAAACTTTAAAAACAATGAGCAATGCTGCAAAAAATGTTAATATTTTAGTAACTAGTTTGAGCGTTCTACATAATTATTTTGACTTGGATTAGTTCAACAAAATTTCTTTTGATCTGTATCCAGTTAGAATTTTATATCTTTCAGCAAAACCGTTCTCTTTGTGCAGTCAATAGTACAAAGACAACCATTTGACATGATATTCGAAGCACCTTCTCGCACGAAAAAGATACTCGAAGGTTTTCGAGATATTTTACTTTTCTCTTTCGACGTCGCGACGAAAGGGCGCGTCGCGAACTTTAACGTTTCGAAATAACAAGATAAAACGGGGGCAGGAAATTTGGTTTGTGCCAGCAATGTTCTTTCGGAAGCTAATCGATTCGTGGCCACCGTGGGACCATTTCGCAGGATCATCCCTACTAAGGCGAGGTTTTATCCGCCGGGATATCCGCGGAGTATCTCGATGTAACCTGCGAAAGGAACAACTGACTTCACCCCAGGAGACACCGCGCCTTGGAAATACGATGGAGAGAAAAGTCGTGAAACGAGTTTCTCTCAGTAGTTCTAACGCGTACGGGTCAGCCACACGTCGGATACGGGAGCGATGTGGTAAATTCTGTGAAAATCGATGAAAATAGTGCGACATTCGAGAAGTAACGTCCATCTACGTTCGACCAACGACGTTGCATCTTGAATAAAATAAATGCAGCGCAAGCGTTTCTCCGATCGCAAGATAAATATATGCTTGTCAGAAACTTGAAAACTAAATTCTCTTTATATTCTATTCTATTTATAGAATTTCTATAAATTCTATTTATAGAATTTCTATAAATTCTATAATGCTCATTCGTTTTGATTAATAAAAGAAAAAAATAGACGACAAATAGGTTTTAATTATAACCTGAGTCGAGTTGGAAACGTGACGAATTAAGAAAATGAGATGGAAAAAGGAAGATCCATCTCATTATTTCTTAAAGAAGATTTTATTGTTCTGCATTATTCCTTTCAATTTCTAACAATGAACTAAACAGCGACGATTGCAATCGCGGCATTGAAATTAAAGCGCTCGCTTAATGAAGGACGGGATTAGAGCGTACAGTCTCTCCGTCAGTAACAAAGCTCAAAATCCTCGTCCCAACACTCGCTAAACTAAGTATCCTTGACTTGTCGACCGTCCAATCCCGTTACAAGAGTTTCCAGTTTAATACAGTTACAAGAATCAACGCGAAACAGACTTGTCCACAAGAATCTTCCTCGTTTTACGCTATTAGTCTCAATGTTATCTTTATAGAACGTCTAACATTGAGTTTTCCCCTAGTAATTTCAGGAAACTGATTATGCAAAAGATATCCTGAAAAGATTAAGAGAAAAGAGAAAGACTTGCGCAATGTATTGTAGAAAAACAAGATGTAATATAATAAAATATAATAAAGAAAAAAGACTGGCAATGGCAGTGACTTTTTTTATGTAAAAATAAAATCCTTTCTTGGAAAAAGTTCACGATATTGTGAATTCACAAAATATGACAAGTCTACGGAAATCAGAAGAACTAACATTAGAACCACCGATGGTGCCATTTAGCTCCGCTAATTATTTGAATTTTTTTCTTTTTTGTATTATATAGTGCCTAAAGAGAGTATTGAAAATATATAAATATAATAATTTTAACATTCAAATAATATTAAAATAACTTTTTACTAGTCGAAAACAAAAAAGACAAAAAATTACAAATTGACTCTTTCTAATGGGACCATCGGTTCTGGAGTTAACGTATCAAATATAAAATGCGTATTTGTAATTGTTTTTGACGAATTATTTTAATTCTCTCGATTAATATATTAATTAGCACAATTTTGTAGATCTTTCTCGGTCAAAAGACGCCAAACATGGATTATAAACATGATTCACGTGCAGCTATCAGTCGTAACATTGTGTAACACAGAAAAGCAATTTTGTGAATCGATATATGTGCTTGCTAATCATGAAATCTTCTGACGGATGTGCACAAAATGTGTTTTCTTTTTTTAAAGCTTTTAAGTTTCAATTTAATCTCTGTCAATCTCAACTTCTAAATATACTTAAATATATTTTTGCAATTATTCATAATTCAAATTTCACGTGAATTTCATCGGAGGTTACAAAAAATTGGAACTTGATCAACTGAGTCATCATTGCAAGAGACGCAGAAAATTCTATTAACGGACAAATTGATAGTCATTTAACTGAAAGAAACACTACAAATATTTCAACGGTCACTTTAAAGTAGATCCTATCTACGCTATCTTATCAAAATCTTACAGCGTGTTGAAAGTCGCAGTTTAAAGTGGATATGTTGCAACGTGCGTGATTTGATTAACACAGTTGTCGACAAAGAAAGTTAAGAAAAGATTGATGCTAAAATCATTAAAGAATTTGAGATTATTCAGATAATTACACGTGTTACTAACATATCGACTTATCGAAAGTTTTTTTTTAAATAAATAAARCTATTGAATTGCGGACATAAATTGAAAATATACTTGATAAAAAAAATTTATTTCGAGGTTTCGATTGCTTTCGATGCTCACAAATATTTGTACGCGCACGTGAGTTGGCAAAAAAGCTAACACTAGAGAACATTCTGTAAAAAATACGAGGATTTTATCGCGTGATGCCATTGAATAGTTATATAATTATTGTATCAAAATATACCTGTTTGATTATACGAAAATGTTGAAATTAGCAAAGGCGATATAATTAGTCACTTTTTATTGTTTTTCTTTAAATATAATATATATAATAGCGAGAAAATAATTTTTTCAAAATAATAATTTTTAAAAAATATAACAAAGAGAAAAGAAATCATCTGATTTCATTCTTATTCAATGCACGATACTTGCGCGTCAATTGCGACGTAAAACCGATTATTTAGATAACAAATATCGTGATATAGCGAAATTCGTTTATTGATTTGCGTGTTTTCGATAACGTTTGTACAATGCGTTGCCATATACCCGCTTCTCGATAATATTTCACAATCAAACACGCGCAATCGACGCAATCTTGCTATTTTTAATTCCGATAAATGTTTGATATGCCATTGTCTCTCGAATACACTCCAGCAAAAACTGTGAAGTGTGGACTTCCCTCTTACTATGTTGCTTAATACGAAAGTTTTTCAAAATGCCATTCTGCTTTTACTCAAAAGAGAAACATTGGAAAAATAAAAAATATTCTGTCGAATTATTAATCTTCTTTATATGAAAGACAATTAATACTATTAATAAATATTATAGATATAACATTCACATAATTCACACATATTTATCAACGTTTATTATTATTAGTATTATTATCAACGTTGATTGCTGTCTAATATCAATTAAAACGATAAACTTGAATTTGGATAGTATAATTTGATATCCAAGAGACTTATTTATACATTTTACACACAAGTGGAGGACGAATATTCAATGAGTTTAAAATATTTTCTTCCAAATCTTGCATGACTAAGTCCGCCACGATTGATGATAGAGATCTCATGGGAGTTCCACATTTGTTTATAAATTTTACTATTAAACGTAAAATAGGTTGAGAAGAGTACGAAATTAATAGCCACTATGAATTCATTTTTGATAATTTTAGTGGAACGTTCTCTGTGTTACCATTTTTTATCAATGCTTTTAATTGCCAAATCTAGCGGAACGTTAGTAAAAAGAAAAACTACGTCGAACAAAGCTAAAATGTAGAATTCCGGTATAATCAACGTTGAGATAATAAATTTAATAAATTTATAGAGTATAAAGAAAATAAATTTATCTTGATTATTTAATTTTTTGTTTCGATTAATACGCTTGAAATATATATTTAATATACTTATATATTTATACTTTTAGTAATTTTGGACAATTTTATTTTATTATGTAACTATTTAATTATATTATTATATAACTTATTTAATTATATAACTATTTATTAAAAACAGAATTTTAGAGTTATCCAATAAATTTATTGTTGCACTTACATTTTTAATATCATATATTTATAATTTCGTTTCGAAAGGATTTGAACGCACAATAAATGTATTTTATCCGCTCACTCTCTCACACGTCAACAAATTTATTTCTTAAGAGCCAGCTGGTACTTCCTTTTTAAAACTTATACATACAAAAAGAGGAGAAGGAACGGTGCTGTACGTCAAGCGGATTCAATCGAAAACTTCGCCGGGAAATTTGGCAGCAATGGTTAAAAGATCGTTGGTTTCTTCGTCGAAGGAACGGCGCGATAAAAATAGATCGATTCGAGTTGTCTGGCAGTAGCCAGACTTCATCGCGACGAGAGGAGGAACAAAGTGTTGCTCGAGAGCGCCGAAATAATCGCGAAAATTTCTAATTTGCGAAATGTATCGGATAACGGCGAATAAAATCGTATAAACAATCCTAATAATAATTGGAATTGCGAATTGCGAACAAATTTGCACAATGATATTTGACATCGGATGATTGCCCATCCAATGAAAATATGAAATGCTATTGCAATCAAATATAATTCGTGTACCAAAGAGATAGAGAAGGAGAAGGGAGAGAAAGAGAGAGAGACAGAGAGAGAGACAGAGAGAGGAAACGCAGTATAGGCAATATCAAAGGTACCTGATTTAACGTGATTACAGATTACAGGCAGACATTGATCTTTGATGCTGCTCTCGATTTCCTATTACATCTACTCCTATTACGCATGCGATCTTGCTTGTTTACTCGAGTGTACAACATCCATAATTACGAGACACAGAGGGAGATCGTGTCATGAAGCGCTGGAAATGTCTCAAATATATTACGGATATCGCAGTATTTAATATCGGAGAACATAATTCGTTTGATGAGTAGAAAGTAAAATCAATACAAATGCATGTATTTCAAGCATATTAACAGAAGCAATAAAATTAAATAATCAAAACGGATTTGTATTATTATTATTATTATTATGAATTAATATTATTATTATTATGCAAAATTATTGACAATAATTTAACAAAACTGCGTCTTGGAAATAGATAAAAAATGGTCGAAACAATTCGAATCAAAACGAAAACAGGTAGACTATCTGATTTTAGATACGGAGTACTTGCTTTCTCACTTTCAAGTCACAAAGGTATTTCATAAAGGTATTTCACTTGCGTATCTTGAATCAATAGAAACACGATCATCTGACTAGACGTCAGCGATAATGACGGAACCTAGATTATACATTCGGCATAAGTGACCCTTATGCCTATCATAGCGTTCAGTCCCTTCGAACGAACTATCTATTTAAAAGACATCCTACGTTCTCGTTCATAACCATCACGGTGTTCCGTGAACGAATTCTCCCAGGTGGATTTCGAAAATATTTTGACAGATCGCTCCGCCATTCAGTCCGATCTAATCAACGCGGATGTCCTCGGCGACATTTCGCCCTTCGCGAATTCGCTGCCCTCGGCGACGAGCGGACGGAGAGACTCACCTTTTCTCCTCTACTGCCTCCCAAGTAAAATATTTCACGTTCTCGGCGATGGGTTCCAACTAAACCGCGTTGCAAGTGTCCTCCGCGATCGTCAACCCCAGCTATCACTTTGATTCTGCGATGATACGCGCGGCCGAGTTTCTCGTTCTATTTCGGATGTGTTTCACATGTGAATCACACGTGTCTGCACGATCACTCAACTGAACCGGGAAACACGGTGTGATAAATGTTTCAGTGCACGGCGCTATCCTGTTTTGTATCCTTACGATACGAAGATTTTGAGGCAGACGTATGAAAAAGAGAGTCGCGGCGCGGCGTGATATTCATGAATTACTAGAGGTATCGTTCGAAGATGCGTGTCTTTTATAGTCGCGAAGAGCGCGTAGATAAGACGGGACGGAGATTGATAGGGTAGAGTTGCTTGCGGGGAACCGAAGTTTTCTTACCGCGGACGGACGACAATCGATCTTACGGCTAATCGTATGTGAAACGAAAAATTTATGTAGGATTCCAATTTGTGGTTTTGTGATGTAATCGATCGATCAAGACTGTGCGCGTCTTTCGAAAGCAAACACGCGTGTGTCGCTTTGATTGGTGAAATACGGAAATGAAATTTTCCCAGTCAGGAAAATATTCTATAAATCTTTTTCTAATGAAACACAAGCTGTTATTAAATAATCTTTGCAAAAAGTCTGTTGTTATACAATTTTAAATGCATTTCTTTTAGATATATTTATAAATTATATATAAATAAATTATAATTCATTTTTTGGATAAAAAAATTTTTCATATGTAATTTCGAGTTTATCTCTTTTTTCTAAAAAATAATATATACATGTGTTACATCGTTCATAATTTTATTGATTATTATTATTATTTGTTTTTCAAAACTATTATATAATAAATATTAAAATGTATAGAATGTTTACATCATACAGTTAAAAGTAGATTCTTCTATCAATTTAGAATTTATTATTAATTTCAGCAAATCGAGCAAACTTTTCTATCCTTACATGTTTTTATAATTCTGAGAATTCAAATTGAAATTTTATTAAAGAATAAGTTTTTAATCTAGAAGTCTAAAGTGTCTACCCAAAGTTATTTCGCAAGGACGTGCGACGTGACGCAAGAGTACGATATATCAACTATTTATATCACTGAATCATAATTTATAAATATCCTCTTATTTTCATTCATTAATTATTCAAGATTTATTAATACATCCCGACATTATTGCTCAGGAAAAATCGATTTCATATAAGTCAAATCTGTTATTAAACATTGATATGATAATGGAGTAGCAGTCCTTTGTGTAATCTACTACTTTGTCGCCGTAAATTCCATTGATTAATAGAGCCTTCTACCAAAACTGGTTTCCATCGCTCCAAAAGTGATTCAAACCAATTTTCATCAACTCAAGTACGACTAGAAATGTATTTGGATGTATTTGGATGAGCTTAGAACAGTACTATGTATTTTCAATCATTAATCATTCCCTTTCGCAAATACGCGCAATATGACGCAACATTATCTACAATATCATGATATGATTTATTGCAACAGTTGAGGCAAATGCGGAAAATTCTCTTTTGGAAAATGAGATGTTACGTGTCGAGCAACCGAATGTAATTAAATCGATATGTAAATTATGCTAATTGCAATGCATGCAAAACAATCGATAATTTTATAAGAGCGGCTTACGACGATTTAAAGTGGGAAATTTCCTGTGACTGTTAGAATTGATGATTAACACATGGGAAAATTCGTGTCGAAATGCAATTTCCATTTATTTTCGGGTTTTCCCCCTATAAATTCCTTACCGTACATGGAAAGAACGGTTTTACTAAAGTCTCTTAAAAATATAGTTAAATATAAATCTGAAAATAATTTTGACTCATTAAAATAATTATGTAAGACGTTCAAACTTGCTAGAATGTTAACATTTTTTGCAGCATTATTATCAATGTTTAAGCGTTCATAATTATTTTCATTGAACAGAATTATTTTCAGATCTAGCTAAATTTTTAGATACTTCTGCAAAATCTTTTCGTGTAGAAAAGTGCAACGTAAAGAATAAATAACACTCGAAAAAAAAAATTAGCAAGTCTACGTACGTGATAATTCCATAATTAATTAACTAATTAGACATCATCAAAAATTCTCACTAAAAAGATCGAATGCTCTCATAAATGAATAAGTTTTTCTTAGCATTTGTTAATTTAATCACGTCCGTTACGAAAGACATGAACTGTTTGCAAACGTTCTTGCTCTTTGCGTGTAAATTACAGGAAGTATGAGAATTCCGGGAGGAAATGTCGCAAAAGAATTCAAGAGAGAAAAGCAACACGATGTTTTAAAGGAGAACACTCACGAAATTCAATATAACGTTGCAGCCATAATTATTGCATTTGATATATGTGTTTAGCATTATATTATGATATAATATCATACTGTTATAATATTGTAATTTTATCCAGAATTTGACTTGCTTCTGTCACAATGCACATCAAATCAAATTTCGAGAACGAACGCTTTTTCTAAATAAAAATAATTCAACTATTATTTTCCTCGGTCAATTATTCATGGCGGCAGTAAAAGTTTAAAGTGTTCGAAATATCTAGAATTTTGCTTTCATTCAATTTCTTTCACGTGATTTTCTCAAGAGCGCAGATACGGATATTATCTTTTCTTATATAACGGAATCTAAATCTTTAATCTTAAAGCCTTTTTTTAGTTGAAGGACTTACAAACGATACATTCTGAAGATAGCGCCGGTCATTAACAACAATAATGATTCACCAATAGCATTGCATCATTTACAGATATTACGCAACGCGTTTTTCTCATTCGGAAATATCGAAAAGCATTAAAAAGCTGCAATATTATCAATGTGGCGCCAGCCAGTCTTGCACCAATAAGCTCAGCTTACACTTACAACCGTATTTCTTTTTCAGACTGACTGATGTCGTTGATCGTTGAGATTCCGAAATACAAATTGAAATTGGCCTAGCTCGATTCATCAGAAACACACTCTGACACTTTCCCCGAAGAAGAGATTTCCGCGAACTTGAGATACGCGAAACTGACCTCGAAGCAACAGCTGTCGGCGGTACCGGTTTATTGTAAACAACCGTGAAGAAATGTTAGATTGTACGATTTTCTCGCCGTCACCCCTTTGCGATCTTCGAACGACTGACGTCGCGACGCCGCGACGTCGGACGCTTACGCAACGTCACGATGTCTTCAAATCGCATCACCGGCATGGGGTCTAAGTTGATGAGTTAATCGACGAGAGGCGTTAAATTAGTCGCAACCGGTATGAACTGGATAGTCGAAAACGTCGCTTTCGGTCGTCAAAATGTTCCCGTAAATTCGATTCGTTCGTTTGCGATGTCTATGAAATTTTTCGGTGTCAACAATAAATTTTAACTCATTATGGCGTTATCAGAGGCTATATCGAGACAACGCAGTCGAGGGGCTATATCGAGACAAGTCAATAATATTAAACATGCGTCAGCGTTTTTCAAGTAATCTTTCACTGTGAACTGGCACGTGAATTAATCGTAAGATTATTATCAAATTGTCATCGCTAAATGCACTGCAAATTCAAACAACTTCTTCAATGTTTATTGCGAAATGTTGTGTATAAGGTCTGATCCGAGGATCTCTCGTAAAATACTCGGCGATTTCGCAATTTCGAAGTAGACTGAGTTGCGTGTAACACAATATCGCGCAACTATTCAGAACAGCGACACAACGTGGAGACAAATTTCGAAATAATTAATGGATTAATGATGTTTAAGGATATATCGCTCGTATAGTCCCTGCAAACAGTTTGAAAATTGGAAATGTATTAATATTTTTACTTTACATTAATTAATTAATATTTTCCATGTAGAGTAAAGGCAGCAAATATGGAATAGATTACTAATATGAAATAGAGACTTATTTTTTAAACAAAGAATTGCATTCTAGTGGCAATCACTGGAAGTTGTTGCAAACGTGCCATATCAAACAGTGCAACAACTCGATGCGACAACGAATTTCTCTAAGCATTTATTTATTTTTGTTGTGCGTCTGAAAATCTGATAACACTATCTTAAAAAATGTTTTTACAAGCTGAATGTAAGTTATTTAATGTTTATATTATATAGACGATAGTTTAAATTATATATTATATAGACGCTTTTAATAGCGTCGCCTGAATAATATTATGCGTTTAATTGCGATTTGTAATCTCTTTATTGAACCGGGAAGAGTATGTGTCATATCAAGACGTGTTGATAATATAGAATAATTAAATTATTGTGGAATAGAGAATATAACGTTTTTGTTCTTCTTATAAGTAATAAAGAATATTTTTGATGTTAATGTTTATTTTGCATAATAATTTAACGAATTAAGATTTGATTTTATCATCCATATTTATGATGTAATTTTATTTTCTATGCTACGTTGTACAGTAAAGATATGATCTTTAACTGTGTTTCGATCAGCTTACATAAAAAACAAACGCTTCATTTTTTTTGTTATTTATTACTGTTCAAATTTGGTCGGTTTTCTATATTATATCCCTTTTTTTACTCCCCTCATTTTCTCACTTTTATTTTTTTGTAAATACTGAAGTGGGAATTAAATTTCGGAAACTTTCATTTATTGAACGTTATAGCTATGTTGAGTATCAAGAGTTCTGCATTTATTAGAAGTCTAAATATGCATTTGTATTAGATATTATTAATTAAAAAATTGATATTCCATATTCGCTGCCTTTACCCTACAAATGAATACTAAAACTACATATGTATGAAACTGTTGTGTGAATAACATCATATAGTTATTTGACAACGCATTTTTATTTACTGCAATTACTGTATTTGTTAAAATTTAAAATTAAAATGTTTATTGTTGATACTTATAAATTGATAGAGATTAGTCAGAAAAGCTAAAACGCAAATCGAAATAGATATGAATTGCCACGAGATTTTGTGGGTAGATTTCGTGAATGAATAGAGTCGAGCACACGTCGGTCGATCTTCGATTCTCACTTGGAACGATTCGAGTCGCGACGCCGATAAGATAACGCTGTCGGAATATGCCTGAAGATTCGGAGAACCGGATAAATGACGACGTCGCTCTTGTCGGACAAAACGGCGGCAAATCGATTATTCCTGCGGTATACTGCATGTGACGTAGACAGAGCGACCGCAGTAGTTGCAGCTGCACAAGGTGCAGGCGATGGAGGAGGATCCCGAATTGACGGAGCAATCCGTTTCCCCTTTTCGTGTTAGCTTTGATCTCTTTGACGAACGATACAGACGTTATCTCGAAACCGTAGCAGAGAAACATCCGTCCATTGCATTCTTCGCGAAATCAGACGAAATTCGTTTTCGAAGGCGCGGGAGATAACGTCACAACGCGAGACGTGGCTGTTTCATTTTTTTCCGCGAAATCTGTGCATCACTTGTTGCTCGCGAATGGGGGGGATTGATTCGTCGGGAATACATTACGAGGTAATATCGTATCGGCTGCGTTGCGCGCACTGCCTAGCCCTTTTTTTGATTTATTTCGAGCAACGGAATTTAAATTCGGGATATCGATTCACTCCCGGATACAAGCGGAGTGCATTTAACTCGGCGCATCCCGCGCGCTGTGTTTCACAATGAGCCTGCCGTATATTGTCGGTCGCCAGAATTATCGTATTATTACGCAAGCAGGGGGTTACATTTTCGAAGCCGAGCCGAGTGATTTGTCAGTGACAGACCGCCGTTGCTGTCACGTGCAACACGCGACACACGTCGCGTCGCCAACGGTGTCAGTCGGGCGTAAAGACGAGCTTCCTGTCTGGGAGCCAATGACGTAAAATTAAAATCCGCTAAGCAATCTCTCAGATAATCTGCGATGACAATAATATTTAATTTAGATGGTAATAACAAGTAATGACGGTAATCTCGCTGCGAAAAACGCTGACAAATAATGATAACGAATGTCGGGATTTCCGCTTATCATCATTCACGTGTCCACGTGAATTCGAATATAGTGTAGGCTCAATAATGTTTATTTTTGGAAATGAGAGTAAAGCTTCGTGTAAGTCTAATGTACTTTGTCTCGCGATATGTATAATACAAAGCAGCGATTATGTATAATGAAACATGAATGAAAGCGAAACCCTGAAGGTGTACCGCAACGGCGAGAACTAAAAAAATTTAGGAAACTCATCTGGTACTGGAAAATAAGTTTAGCTTTCCGGTTTATATCTTTCTTTTTCGTCGATCGAATCAGAGCGTTGCACGTTTTATTTTACATATTTATTACCGCCCGTCGATTTTCCGATTGGCGATTACAGCTGTCAAACGGATGGAGTAACGCGAGTAATATCGAGGTTTTCTGGCGGCGGTGGCAGAGAATTTCAAACGACAAAGGGGACGTTCGCGGAGAACTGAAAGCGGGGTCTTCTCGGTTCGCGGTTACCGCAATAGTCGGAATATGATCTGCTGCCGCAATTGCGTCCCCGTTAATGGTTATGAACGCGGCAAAGAGACCTCTGAGTCAATCCTGGAGTGGACACCGAGACCGTAGGTATGCTTTGGGCGAAATACGCAAGTAGCTCCGATGTCTATTTCGAAGCACGAAACGGCCGTGAGACGCTGTGCGAAATCACATCGCATTAAATTAAATTAACGTAAACAGGAAACGTACCAAATTATTTGGGTGAGCGGTCGATGGTTGTTAAGAATTAATGTAAACGGTGAACGCACGTACGCAAATCGTCCGTATAAAAAATTGATTACTTCTTCGTTATCTTCAGAATTTATTATTTAATATATTATTACACTGTAATTTCTTAAATCGTATCTTAAACAAGTCCTGATGGCCAATTTTTCTGACTTCCATCTAAAATAACTCCGATCGTATCGATTCTTCAATCACCTTCAATTTGATATAAAAGCAAGCATTAAGAGTTCAAAGAACTACTTGATTTTTCGTTGAAATTGATTGTAATAAAACTCCGCTGGGTTTATCGAAATAACGAAACTGCTTATCAGAAACTGTTACGCGTTAAGTGCGCTGATACTTGTGATTGAAAATTAGGAAATAGATAATGTTAATCTGATAAATTCATTAAGAGCGAAAAAAAGTATTTCAGTTTCTTTACTTCTATACCTTCTTTATATTTTATATAATAATAAATAAATAAAATAATAATAATAAATGAAGAAATAGATCGACAAGTGAGTAACACAAATAAGGGAAAAAGCCTTTATTCAATCGAAGCGGATCTTGGTGCTTAATAATATTTTCATATATTAATATAAATTTTAGATACATCTTTTAAAATATGTCTAATTTTATTTTGGAAAATGTATCTAAAATCTATACACGGAAAGAACAACTTTGCGGAGGGATCTAAAATTTTGCTGGATACAGATCTGAAAATAATTTTGTTGAATCATCAAAATAATTTTGTTGAAACCTTAAATGTTAAAAAAAATAATCAATTCAATTTAATTTGTGACATTACTATTCTAGCAGTTTAGGATTGCGTTGCAAATCCGATACATCGGCGCGAAGTTTATAGAACTCAAAAATGTAAATAAAATTTATAAAAATATTATTAAGCATCAAGATCCGCTTCGATCGAATAAAGAGCATTTTTTCTCTTATTTTGTGAAAATCGAATCGTACGTTGGTTTGCGTTACGGCGCTAGCTGAAGCGATAAGAAGATTAAAATGCGATTAAAATGCGAAAAAAGGTAATAGGCGTTTGGCAATCGTGAAGTGAAGCAATCTTCGAGTCTCACTTTCCTGTCAGTATTTGATTCCTACATTAATATATGTTTCTATCTCTGTCGCATTTTCGTCATAGTATTTAGATGATGCATTTCTTAATGCAAATAGTTTCTTCGTTAGAAATATGTATATAAAAAAGATAAAATAATGTTACAGTATTTTCTATTTTCACAGAAATATTTGATTATTACATCAAATCAATCGATTTCTACAACTCTTTATTTATTTTGATTTGACTATTCGCGATTGTTATTATTATTAATAAATATTATTTATCGCACAAACTGTAAAATTCCATTGTTTTTTCTGTTGTATTAAAAACATATTATAGATAATGTACAAGTTTTTATTGTGATTTTATCATTTTATGCAAAAATTAGAGAGTTTTTGATTAAAAATGCGATCTATCAAAAATTAAATTAAAATTAGGAAAGCTATTGTTGCTAAGCAAAAATAATAATAAAGAGGTCAATATTAACAAATCGCTAAGCTGATGTACGCTTTGAAAAAATTATTTATTATAATTTAGTAATCTGTCAGAACGTTTCAACCTTACAAGTCATCTTCAACCGCATGTTCAAAATACATATAAAAAATGAAAAAAAGAAAGTTAAGAAATAATTGAAACGTTGGTCATAACTATGAATTAGTAATAATGCATAATGATATCTATTCTAAATTTTGGATCATCGGTCAAACGCATGTAATTAACAAATTTTTTAAAAAGCGTAATGGTCATGAGTATAAAAATAGTGATAATATATAATACGGAATAAATCAAACGCACGGTTAACAAAAATCAGTAGAAGCATTACATACAATGGTCAGTGAATACGAAATTAAATTAAAAGTCAAATTTGTAGTTGTGAAGTCCATTTGATTTAAACTGTAAATTACCATCGATTCATTGGGAAGCGATAACCAGTCGGATCAAAATTGTTAAAATTAATTTAATGTCCATGTGGAGTCATGTGATATGCATACATATGATATGCATACGTATGACAGAATCATGATCGGATTAAAAAGTTTGTCCGGAGAATAATTACATTTTACTTTGAAGTAACGTTGACAAAAAATAATCTATTAATTAATTTTAATCTAAAAGAACGTCGTGTTAAGCTCGCTCAAATTAATTTGAAAATGAATGCGCAGAAAGCATCGAGCGCGATATCTTTTTCTTTAATAATTTTTTAACGGTATTTTCTAATGTCATCTCGATATAATCGCGATGTTCAAGCGTGCAAGCTCTGATACATGAATTTCCTGCTCGAACAAGGGCGTCTTCAAAATGCATTTAAAGAACGCTATTTATGTTTCTTTAATGAAATCGCAAAAAATCGAATCGCAGAGTTAGTTGCATTTCCACGCTCACATATACTCATACATCTAACTATAAAAATATTGCATAGTCTCGAACTTTTCTCTTGTTCTCTTCTATTAATTTTATAATTTAAGCGCCATAATGGATCGCAAGATCACGGATGGTTCGTGCAACGCCGATGCATCGGACCTAACTGCGCCCATGTGTTTCTCACCCAGATATCTATGTCGCCGTCCATTCGATCTCGTAATTATTTTCCCGTCCCTGCGTCGATCGCTGCCCGTTCGTTCGCACGAATTTCTCGAGAAAAGGGACGGATCTGCCGAGGGCAGGTCATTCTACGCGAATCGGATCGCTGCTCGGGAAGAAAGTTGAAATGGAAGGTGCATCGGAACGCGAGAATTTACGGTTTTAATATCTCCTCTCCATCTCTTTTTTTTTCTCTTTCTCCTGCGAGAAGAGAGGCGGATAACGCGACGACGACGTCGGATGATTTTTATCTCGTTAAACTCGTTTCATGGTCCACTCGCGTCCAATGCGAGAATAAGATAAAGAAGAGGAGGAATTCCTTCGGCTTTAGGAATTACGAGCGTATGCCGCGTTCGTACGCACCACCGACGCACCCCGGGAACAATCCGCTTGCGCTTGATTTGCCATTGTACGTACGTGCGGTCGAACGCTGTCACGCTGTCGAAACGAGCTCACTTTAACATTCCATACAACTATTACGCGAGATTGCATCTGGTACCGTACATTTTAGCGCGTGTTTCAACGCAGAATCGACGCGCGTATCGACGCGCCATTCAATCGGATCCTCGGAGCGATTTTTGTTCACGTAATAGCAATCGTAATGTAGACAATTTGAATGTAACATGATATAACTGTTATTTTTATTTTACTGTTGCTGATTATGAAATCCTAATGTCTGTAATTAAAAAAGTATTGAAGTATAATGAAGAAAATGAGATAAATTAATTTTGCAAACTGCATTCGTTTCTCTCCTCGATAGTGTGTTCTTAATATTTCGCAAGAAACTCGCTCTGAAACATATTGCATCTGCTTTGCTGCCGGTTACTAAACCCTCCACGTTTCCGTTGCAAATTTTGCGCCGCACATATACGCGCCATATTTTCGGCAAAGCCGACGAGTAAACACGCCGTAGCCAAGTAGCTGGAGCCGAAATCAAACATAGAACGGTAATGAAGGATACGCTGACGATACACGCGTTTCCGCAATCAGCCGCGGATTAGAGTGTCGCCAATCGTATGCGGAAATACTCCCGAGCCGTTTCGCCCCTAAACACAACGGCTAATGCTAAATGACGATATCCCGTCGAATTTGGATTCGTCGGTGCAGATCAATGTCGGCGACACGTCGGGCGACCTCCCCGCGATAAAGCGGAATAGCCAGCGACGCTTTTTGCGCACCGACATGGAACACACGATTCCCGAGAAGTCCAAGGTACTTCAACGTGCATAAAAATCTCGTGATATCTTGTTACCGCAAAAAACCACGGTAGAAAAGCGGTTAAACTTAAAAATTTCAATTTAGCTGCCATCAAATGAATGTTTATCCTCTTCTTTATGCTCACGAATGACATGAATAAAACTCATTACCGTTTAATCTCTCTGAAAAATATGATACGATTGCGGGGATGGAAAAAGAGAGACAGACAATGAGAGAGAGAAGAATAGAAAAGAGAGAAATACCTCCCTGAATCGCAAGAGGAAATCCATTGCAACGTGCGGGCGACCGTTATTTATAGCCGCGCGTCCGAAGCGAACGTTTCTTTCGAGATTGTATTTTTACCACGGCCTTATAAGCACACAGATATTTATATCGTAAATACATATCCGGGTGCGATCATAAATTTTTCGCGATACAATTACGGCGCGACTATATTCTCCCGACGTACGCATACGCGTCATTGAAACGGAAATCGGTTATTCTTGAAAATCGTAGTAAGCGCGCATATCCCATAACGCGACAACGATCGTTCTTGATTAAAATCGCACGCGAGATACGACGGATTGGACTTTGCACGTCGAATTACGAAGCGGTTTCTTCATTATCCATTCCGCGCGAGTTTTTACAAAGAAAGATTTTTCGCTCTACCTAACTTGAGTATCTAATGGACCGTCTACAATGGGGGAGGGAGAGAGGGTTGTGATTCTTATGTCATAGGAAATTGACCAATTATAATCAATTTTTCTTCATATTCGATTGTGATTGATCAATTTCTCAAGGCGTAAGACTGAATTTAGATAAATATAGATCTGAAACTAATTTTGTGTGCTCATCAAAATAATTATATAGAACGCTTAATTATTTTGATCCAACAAAATTATTTTCAGATCTGTATGTAGATGTAGAATGCTTGATTATCAAAAGAACAATGTAGTCATTGTTAGATCATCAAAATAATTATATAGAACGCTGATTATCAAAATAATTATGTATGGTCATGAAAATAATTAAGCGTTCTACATTATTTTCATGATCCAACAAAATTATCTTCAGATCTGTATTTCAGAGTTAAATTTTTAAATACTTCAGCAAAATCGTTTTTTTTATGAAGATTTTATCAATATGTCGTTCCAAATTTTATCAACATCTTTAATACAATTTCGTACGCAATGATTCAGTATCTTTTTAAGCACATTAAAGACAATACTACAAAAATTCTTAACATTTTAGCAACCAGTTTGGAAGTCGTACATAATTAATTTGATGATTCAAACAAAATTATTTTCAGATCTGTATCTAATTAATTTTTTAGATACTTCAGCAAAACCAACTTCTTTCCATGTTATTATTACAATATTGTTTTTTATTAATTTGTGTTATTCTATACTAATATAGAACAATGAAATACATAGAATGTTTTCCTTTGACAACACAATACCATCAAGAAGTTCAAAGATCTTCATCTATTTTAATACTCACCTCTAATAATATCAGAGAGATAATGTAATTTTTAAAAAATATTAAGAGAGATTCCAAGTCATATCGTCTTTATCTTTTAAGAAACCTCAAGATAATAACGTCAAATAAATCGTCGCAATTAAAATCGCCGTCAATTAATCGTAATTAATAAATCATACATCGTGCAATTAACAAATTCTTGATGCGAAAATTTGAGCAAATAACTCGAACCTTTCTTTCGCCGCGCAAGAAATTGCAGCCTGCTTCACGATGCGAGTGTTGATTCATAAAAGGGAACGTCTACACAAAATATATGCGCGCGCACGCACATTTCAACAGGATGAGACGTCGGGAATAAGCGGCAACGAAAAAAGCTGCCGACCCGGTGACAGCGATCCCGGGAACAATCCGGAAGTGCGCCGGCAAAGAAACGAAAGAAAATTTTCGCCCCTTGCTTTGAACGCGAGTGCAACACCTCGTACCAACCTCGTTTAAATTCTCGCCGGCCGAGTAATGCAGAAGAAAATTAAGGAAATGAAAACGGATGATGCGAAAACGTAAGCACACCGGCAAGGAAAATCTCGCACGACAAAAAATATATATATATAGTGTATGTGTGTATATAAAGAGAAAAATATATATATATTTCTCTTTCTTTCGGAGTTTTGAAGGCCCTCGAGAAAATCCCTCCCCGCGGCTTTTCTCGTCACGGTAAAAACGCTGAAAGGATTGCGTGGTAAAACGTACGGATTGCTGCTCTACGAGAGGGTCATACGTAATGCGCTCGCGTTATCTTATTAGAAAATATACGCGCTGGTTAGAAAACCGCGCGAGCAACAGCACCCGTTATGAGAGACGTGGTCTATTTGAATAATTAACTCGGCGAGCGCACATGCGACGCAAAATATCGCGGCGTTGCATTTACCCCGGCGCGCGCCGCAATTACCCCGATTAATCATACATGTACGGTATAACGAACTCTCCGAGTTCATTATACGGCCTATCGGTGGATCTCCGATTAACAATGCAAATTGTTACGTCGACTCCGCCGGCGTACGATACGATCGAACGATCGGAATGATGTACACGGATCGCCGCGCAATATCGCGTCGAAGCGACTGCGAATCTCCTCGACGCGCCGACGATTTCGACGGCGCATCACTCGACGAAAATAGAGCGAGCTGGGAAATGGTAGAACTATTCCGCCTTAACGAGAAGATACGTATCTACAAGGTTAATAGCTCGACCCCTTCGTAACAAACGCGAGACCGACAATGAGACGCTGAATGCCTTCTTCGCGCCTCCTTCATGTTTTGACACTCGGCTAAACGGGAGCGCACTTTGATTCAGTCAAACGTTTTTCTCGACGCACAATTGAAATCATGACGCCTCGATGCGACCGCGGGTCTTCGATTGTATCAGCAAAAATAAAGCGCTTCCTAGCACGATTGCGTCATCCGTCGAGAAAAGACCTCGAGACAAAATTGTAGCCTGAAGTCGTGCTTACGATTCCTCTCCATCCGTTTCATCCATTGTGTTACGTCGACGAGAAAATTGAAAAATTATACGGTTTATTTTCTCGCGGTATATATGTCGGAGAAACCGAAGTTTTTCACGTGTCATCGCTCGCAAAATCTAGCGAAGAGAGAGCTTCTTCCGGAGCTGTCCTTGATATATCGCGATACAATTTAATCTACACATGTTCTGCGTTTCCAACGAAATTGAATAACAGCTGATTCGGACAGCTGATTCGATTCGGCAATTTATTAATTCACGATCGGAGAACAGAGCTGCCGCTCGAAACGTTTTACAATTCTGTACTATCGAGTGCGAGCGGTGGCACGTGAAAAAGAGGAGGAAACGCGATTTCATCTCTCCTCTCCAGAGTAAATCACGATTTTCCGCCTCCGATGATCATGTCGATCATCATTCATCATTCGTCTTCTCATCAGTACGACATATCTTTCTCGCGCTAACGATAAAGAACTCCGGTGCTTCATTATCGCCGATTTATCGCTCCTACGAAATTATCTAATATTAAAACAGCTGATATCGAGGAGCACGTTGCAATCTCATTTGGAGAGTCATAACTAAATATACCGAACGAAACCAAAAATATTCTCTTCGATCGCCGATAAAGCTTTATCGCTCCTACGTGCTCCCCAATAACGAGACAGACCGAGCCTCCCTACCCATTTTACCGCTAATTATTCCGCCGCGGTTGCTCTGTACGGGAACGCGCGGACGCTTAATCGAGCGCGGCGGAAAACACAGAATCGGGGCCAGAGATACGGAAAACCGCTGACGCACGTGAGCTTTCCACGTGGTCGCGCTTAAAACCGGGAGAAAGGAGAGGCGGGCTCATTTGCGTAGCTCGCGGAATCGAGGAAATAGAGAAAGGTCGTTGCATCCTCTCTTGCCTAAGCTGCCTTTCCCGTTGCCGCTGCTGAAAAACGCCGCGGCGAGAAAAAAAGGAGAAAAAGGGAAGTCACGCTACTGACCGTGCCGGTAGCGACGTGCGTTCGCTGTTTAACACCGTCCTTACGGCTGCAAGGTCGGCTTCGCGCTCGACCGCTTAGTCATGGTTAGCGTACCTCGGCCAAGTACAGCTTCTTCCTTTCTTCTTTCTTACATACCATCCCGCACGCACGCCGCTCGTCTCCCTTATCATCCTTATCCCGATATCACGCGTCGCACGATAATTTTTAACACGTTTCGTGCCTGAAGGGAAAGTTTAACACGTTACCACCGGTGGTACACGCTGACACATTTATTTAATGCGCTAAAAACATATATTTTATAATAAGTTTAAGACCGAAGAATATATTTCCACCAAAAGAAGGTACACGATGTGTATCAGTATCGGCCAAAATTATATCATTTTTCGATTTAACTTGTTTTAAAGTATCTACTATCTAAGGATCTCTATCAAATTATAATATGTTTTGATGATAGATACAGCTTATTAAACAAATAACATGTCATCAAATAATAAAAACAACTTGTGAAAAATTAATTTTATTTAAAATGTATTATACATTCGTCCTTCTGTTGTCATTCATCGATATCTCGAGTACCACGAGTTTTTGCTATAATGTGAAATATTAAATTTAACTGCTAAAACTAAGTTATGACGATAAAAACAGTGACTGCAATACGAAAAATGAAAGAAGCACAAGGCGCGATTTTGAAAAAATTAATAAAAAATTCAAAAATAATGATATATTCTATCAAAGCTCATTACATTTCATATAAAGTGCATCTGCCACCAGGTGTCTACAAAATTTTTACATTCGACATGCATTTTGACAAAAGTCATGTCCAAAAAATTGAAAGGTGATATAATTTTAGCTGGTACTGTATACACAAGTTAATTACTAATGAATTGATGATGTGACAAAATATTATGTGACATATCAATCTTTAGTCAAAACATCGAATAGCCTGAATGAAAAGTCGAGCAAAAACAGCTCAGCACGGAACGTGTTAATCAAGCGTCTTTTTTTACGTCGTGTAATCTCAAGAACAAAGAATGAGTTTTTTTTGCGCGAACGTTTTTTGCAATTCCTTCAACTCGATCGATTGGCGGAGTCAATTACGGTGCTTTACCGCGTTCTTCGGTAATCTACACGCTGTTCCCCGAAGCGTGTTAAGTCTCATCTCGCAAGTTTTATATTCCGATATTTCCGCGTGATTAAATAGCGACAGATTTATACCCCATATTCGTTCGCGAATTTGCAAAATTTGTGGACAAAAACGGTACGACGATCAGCGCGTGGAACAAACTTTTCTTCGTACCTGCGGCATTCGCTCATCCGCGCGAAACAAGGTCTTCCGTGCTGGATTATCGACATCGCTTCTTCCATTCGACAAGAACGCGGAATGAAGTTTCTCGTAATAATTTAAGTTAATCGGTGGAAAAGTCGATTAATTGCTAGGAGCCGGGCATTAGTGCGGGGAACGCGCACCCGTTTCCGGTTAAGATAAGATGCCTCCGGCAGGAGCCGCCAAGTCGTGGAATTCACAGCGGAATCCTGCGGTCGCTCTGATTAACCAGCGAATCAACCGAAAGGAAGTTCAGATGCGAATCCTTATGTTGCGCCGCAAGAACCGCGGGAAAGAGAGAGAGAGAGAAAGAAAGAAAGATTCCCTGGCGGAAGTCGAGAGTGCATTATTCACCCTTTGTTTCCCGTCGCGTTAATCCGGAATCGGATTTACGCGCGAACGCCCCGACGCGTTTCTTTGCGCGCCGACATCGAAACGCAATCGCGATCGATCGTGTCGATAATTACATTAAACAGACAATTGAGATTGATTCGTTCCGAAGGGGACGAGAGAGAATGGCATTCCGAGAAAGGAACGGAACCGATTTTATAAAGATAGCACGTCGCTTTGCAGAACCATTCAATATTCCGCGCGTCGATGGAACGGCCGCTAAAAGCATGTTTAAACGGCCTCTCTCGCACGCATTAATTTTCGTTAGGGGAACGTTCATTCACTCTCGAGCCATCGTTCGCGCGAGTACCCGCGCCGCTTATCACTCGGAAACGAAACGCGACACCGTTTTAATTGCAGTACAGATCGATATCGCTGTGTTTATCCGGTAGACGGTATTTGCGCGCAATTACGGAGCATTATCTCCGCAACTTGGTAACACAATCCGAAACCTGTCGTAGGACGGGGAATTACCCATCTGAAGTGGATACCACGCCTCATATTCGATTGTCATTACGAGAGTCGATGAACCAAGATCGTTTCGAGATAACTTCTGCGAGAGCAATACTTCGTATTACAAACCGGTTCGCACCGGTGCGGAACGTTTTCTCGCGTTCGCGAAACGCACGAGAATGCCTGCTGCGGTCGGGCTCGCGTCGATCTGCATAACACATCTTCCTTACATGCTAATTTTCAATGTCAATCGTACGCAAACATATGCAAGCGCATTAAACGTCCAGGACAACAATACGGTACGCTACAGCGACGTTGTTCCTCAGACGCTCAGCGGCGCGGAAAGAAAAACTCCTGGTGCATCCTCGCGCTCGGAAAGTCGCGAACGTTTTCTCGCGTGTTCGCGAAACGCGAGAAACAAATTGGATTGCGGAGTTGGGGCCGGTGCGACACGCGAGAGCTGATCTCCTAAGTGCAGCAGGAAACGTTGATTAATGGGAGGAACTCCGCGAGCGTAATCCCCGGCTCGCGCTCGCCGGAATTTGCATGAATGACAATGCAATTCCGCGACCCCGGCAATACGCGCGGCGTAAATCTTGTAAAGGGCAATCGAATCGGCGAGCGAGAATTTCCGTTCGTTCGACAACTCCGGGCTGGCCGAACGACAGATTCGCAAGACGTTCGACCATGACGAAGGTTATCGACTTGGCGGATCGCTATATTACACAATGTACGTACGTGTATTGCTTACACAACGTGCTATTTGGGTTACGCGCGCCAATATGGACAGCATTCGTTATATCGAGTTGCGTGAAGCGAACGATTTAATGGCGAACGTAATGAACGAGATTTTATATTCTCGCAGAGGAGCGTAAATCAATTTGTAAAAAATGCGCAGATATTACTCACCATTGTGACGAGATTCTGCCGGGCACGGCATACGAGGGTCGAAAATTCGGTCGGGCTTCGCGAGTTAAAACACCGTCCGTTTTTTTCCCCACAGTGTCCGACCACGTGCTCCCTCGATTGCGATATGCAAATCTGTTTAGCTCCCTCTGTATCAATATCGCGAGAGTTGTGCGAACGTAATAAATACTGCGGATAATACTCTCGATTGTATCTTGCACTTCCTCCTCCGTGAAATAAAACGACAGTATCTAAAATCTGAAAAAACAGGGACGATTAAATTATGCCGTTTGTTTTGCCCCGCGGCGTTTGGGGCTACTCTGAATAATCGATTAGCTTCAATGACTGTTTGACAGCAGCCTGCCTGAGAAACGCGCGCGATACGCCGGCGAATTATTGCTATATTGGCTACACGTTAAACTCGATCAAGTTGTTTTTAAACGATCAAGTGGTTTGCCGCTCGATTGTCGAGGCGCGACCGCTGCAAATGTCTCACTGTTTCGTGACAATATCGCCGTGAATTATGATGAATTGCCTTACAGTTCCTCGTTTCTTGCAATACTGATCTGGTCCGCTAATATATTTTAAGTACCACTTCTATTACTGGATATCCGTTGCCAAGAATTGCCACGCACTATGTCGGAACTTCCATCTTATTTCTCGTAATACTCCCAAAGCGAGTTTGACATATCCTCTTTCATCGACATGAAGTACAGAATTTTTTTTATACATTTGTATTATATAACTATTTTTTACATTTATCTTTTATTTATTATTTCCGTTAGAGTTTCGAGGCGCTATTATATTTTGAGTATTAAGTCTATTCTTCTTGCTCATAAAGCTTTTAGAGTACCGGATGCACGCGACCGTGTTTATTGTACATAACTGCTATGGTTTCGAAATGGCTTTCACAAATTCGCAATTACGTCCCACGCAGCATGGTAATTCGGTATTTGCGGGCTGTACGCAATCGAAAAATACTCTCCTCTCCGTCTACGTGTCCGGAAACTTTCTACGACCTTTCCGACGCAGAGCTCGTAACTTTCGCGATTGCGTACGTTTTGCTTAATCAGTACAGCTTCCGTTTGATCTCATTACGTGAATTTTCGAATGAGAGAGGAATGAACAACAGTCTCAATATGATGATATGATCGTGTTTTACTCACCGTAATAAAAAAGTAAAAAAAAATCTCAAAATCTGGAGAAAATGCGAGAAAGGAAATCGAATCACAAGTGCGATCACATCTAGATCCGCGCGCGCGACGAATCTAGCGCTCGTCTCCCGGGGACCAAAATGTTTTGCGGCCCGTTGACGAATCTGTAAACTCTTCTTACAACGCGCGACGCATCTCGCGTCCCCGCAATGTGAACAGTTGCCTCCGTGAAGTTCCTGATGAGTCTTATACAGGACCTAATTTCGCATGTAACTCACGAGAACCGTATCCCACATTCGGAGCGTACGTGTTTTAAATTAAATTATCCCTCTAAGATATCTACAAGCGTTCCCGTATATTGATCATTTTGTTGTTGGTATTCCCGATGAACCTCCTCTGTTTCACCATACGGCCACTCGCCCATCGAATCTGAAATGTAAAAAAAAAATGACTGTTATCAGATATCTATGCAAGATGATCTATTATTATTGTGTTTACTCATATTGAGCTGGAATTTTTACCATCGCTTATCAAGTTGTATTGAGTCATCTCATAAATAATGCGGTTTTTTCAATTGCGTGAACTAAATGTCAGAGGGGGAGGAGATAAACTACCTGCATCAACTTGCTATAAAAGCAGGTAGTAAATTTACCTTGTTATTCTTAGTGCACGTTTTAAAGAGTGCAGTTCGATTTTAACAGTTATTTTTTTAAAGTTATAATGGAAGTGACAAAGGAGCATATTCGGCATATTTTCTTGAGTTCAATAAATAATGCAACGAAAAATGTGAGGAATATTAAAGCAGCAGTATATGGGGATTGGACAATAAGCGTAAGTCAGTGTCAACGGTGATTCCAGAAAGTCCAAACCAGGAACTACAGCCTAGAAGACGAACCTCGTCCTGAAAGAGCTCGACGAGGACATCTTGCAAACCCTGATGGAACAAAATCCCATCGTAACTGTTGAGGAATTAGCCGAGAAGCTTGGATTTGGTCATTCAATCACTCATCGACACCTCCGACATTTATATAGTTTATGCAATTGAAAAAAACCGCATTATTTATGGAATGACCCAATATTTACTCCAATTTAGGTGCTAATTTGTTACTTTGTTTCTGATCTGATTATTTGCATCGTTAATAGAAAATCGCATTCAAGATGGACAGAAGCTACACTAGACAAATCCAAGTGCGTAATTTTTGTACACTTAAGTGTATAAAATCGTGAAGAGAGTTACTCGAATTTATTTAGAAAATTTTTACACATTTATACGTGTTGTACGTATACTTCGAAACGATTTCGAGTACACATACATACATTTTGAAGCATGCGCCAACAAATACGTGAAAATGACTAAATGATTTTACACTCAAGTGTACGCTTCGAAAATACGTATGTGTACTTGAGATCGTTATACAACAATCAAAATCGATATACTTGAAATCTCTAAGTATCGTTATCGCAACGATTTTGAGTATACGTTCACGATTTCGAATTCGATTTTCATCAACATGCGTACAAATGTAATTAAAAATTATACACATTTGGATTTGCAGTGTAGCTTGCATCCAGCTGTTTTTCCAACTAAAGAGATATATACAACAATCGAATCGGAAAATTACAAATCAGTATAAACAGCAATAAATTTTGTAATAAATGCGAATTTGATTGATGGCAGATATTCTCGCTTAAAATATGGGTTATTATATCAATATACGAGGGTCATTTGATAAGTCCTTAGAAAACATACGAGACGTCGCTAATGTCAAATTGATGTGATAATTAAAATCTATTGTCCTTCAAACCTCTACAAATATAAAATTTCAAATAGATTCGTCAATATGTCTTGTTGTTACAACTATCTAAAAGTGAACTATTCGAGATGGCTATCGCATTTGATCAAAAATAAAATCGAGTGATCATTTCAAAGCGTTGTTTGGAAAGATTCAAGCATAATTCGCTGGATAGAAATATTTGACTCGATATTGAAATAATTAATGCTGTAAATTGTTATTTTGAGGAGAAAGACAAATCGTATTATATAGAAGACATGAAAAGCTTGAGCATCGTTGGATCAAATGCATTGAGTTTAAGGGAGATTATATTAAAAAATAAAAATGATTTTGCTCCGAAAACTTATGTTCTCATATTATATTTTGTATTTTCATACTTATATTTTCTAAGAACTTATCAATTCTAAGAACTCTCGTATGTCACATTTTTTACTTTAAAATTAATTTAAAAATTGAAATATTAATAAAACAATACTAAACAATAATATATATAAGCACTTCAAAATTCAGATCTATATGAAAATTGAAGAAAAGTGATACAATTATAATTCAGATCGTTCACACAAATAAAATCACAAAAATTCAGAAAAATCGCAAATACGTTATTTTTGGAATTTAGGTCGAACACTCTCGGTATAATTTGTTTCACAATGCTGTCTACACAAAATACTTAATTTTCTTTTTTTGTGATACGGATTTTTCTCTTATTTTATATTGTTTATAAAACTTAATCCTCAATTATTTTATTTTCTCATACATCTGTACGTCGCAATTGATTCAAAGCTTAAAAATGCTTTTTTGCGCTCTTTTTATATGTTTTTCATATTTATTCCTTAGCCAAAACGACTTTATAATCTCCGAGTCTGCCATCTGCTCTCTTCCCGTCCGCTTTAATTAACTTATCCTTCTTACGTGCAGTCTGCCCCCGAAATGATGTAATCATTTGGAGGAGATGCTCGTCCCGCTAAATAGAAAAATAAATAAATCGCTAACAAAAAGGAAGGAACAAATTGCACGCGCGCGCGCGCCAACTTTCTATCTTGATTATCCTAATTATCCTTAATTTCTAATACCGTCAGAAGCGACGTGCTCCGTTTAAGAATCCATGGCAAGTCTCTCTCTCTCTCTCTCGTTTCGTGATTAATTTATGTAGTTTCTTACGACGCTTAGAACCCTGTAGCGCGATCAATAATGAACGAGCGGGCGATGTAGCAGTAGCAGATACGCGCATCACCTTACGTTATACAGCGATCGATCTAATGGTAGCGACATTTTCCTTTCTCGGATTTAATTCGTTCTGCGGAATCGCCTCGACACAATCGCGATAATGAAAAAGGCACGCGAGTTCCCTTATACTCTTTCGTGAGTCATCCGCGATCGATTTCCATAAAAAGCCCGCGCGTAATCATCGGAAAGAGAGCTGTGAATCACAGTTCCGTTAGGTGGCAATCGCCGATACGTAATCGCGATACGTAAGGGAGGAAAAAACCGTTAGCCGCGCTTGATCCGCTTTGCGGGAACAAAAGCGACGCGATCTAGATCGCGCGGATTCAAATTACCGTGAACGGCAAATCGCTTTTGAAACGACGATGATGCGCCGGGTGCAAACGGAATAATGGCGAATCTCGTGGAGAACGACCGCTCGTTACCGGATAATGAATGGTTAACGGAATTACGAATATTCGGTGCGAAACGATACTCACACTCATCGGGCACGGGCTACGTTTCCACGCTAGCGGATCGAATAATACCTTTAACGGCCCTTCGTGCCGACGTGATACCCATCCGCTGCTAAATTTAACTGAAAGAAGAAAAGATCGTGCTGCGATTAATGAAAGAAGATGCTACCTACATAAATACGGTGACGACGGTTATATACTACACGCAAGATTAAAGTTACCACAATCTGGAGCAATTTTATACTCAAGGAAATTCGAGTTTTGAAAATTTCCTAACGATGCCTCATTAACTTAATTGTAAGCTCAGGCCGTCGTGGTTGCTCGTAAAATTATTTTATTAAAATTAGAGCAAGGAATAATGATTGTTGTAGAATAATTGTTGAATTAAAATAAGAGAGAAATGGCGAAGAAGAGACCGAAATTGTCGCATGTCGAAAGGTTAAAATACGTATATCGTTATTGATCTCTATGCATCTCTAGCCCACTTTCCTAAAATATTCTTTATACCGCTTTCAAGTAAACAGTTGATTCGTGATACGAATGGAGATCCTCGCTCGGACGTCTCAGCCGCGGAAGGATTTCCAAAGCCACCGAAAAACTTCGGCAGCTTCCCGAGCTCATAAAAAATTCTCTTCCACAAATGCCGCCGTCGTCGTCGGTACGAACGAGTTACGGAGATGCCGCGAAGTCGTCGCTACCGAGTGTCTCGCTCTTATTTGCATCTCAATCGCGGCCTAACGTCTCCCCTGGCAACGGCCATGAATTTTATTCCGGTCTCATATTTCTGGTCCCCATTGTGGTGTGCGAGGCGCGCCGTGCGCGCTTTGCTATCAATCATCTCCGCCGCTACCGTTACTCGCCACCTCGGGGCTGTATTCCGAACTTTTCCGTCATTCCGCGAGCGAAGAAGTGAAGAAGAGGTCGACGAGAGTCTTCGACGACTCCTCTCTCCGCACGAATTTCACTCCTCCGTCTCCTCCTCCTTCTCTTCCTCCTCCTGCTCCTGCTTCTCCTCTTTTTCTCCTTCTTCTTCTCATTCCCTCCCTCTCGCAAACAAGAATTCCGCAAACGCCCCCGGGGTCCGTGAAATACGTGAGAGATGCGCGTCTAGACGCCGGGGATCTTTTCGCGAGAAAATGCAGAGCCCGGCGAATCCTCCTCTTTATCTCGGGATATCTCGGTTAAACATCGCGACCGAGAAATCTCGTCGGACAAACGAAACACACCGCGACATTCCCCGCATTTTCAATTTCTGTCGCCGTGCCACTCCATCCGTGCGGGCTTGCGGCATTGTTGATCGTTTCTCTTACGGATGTTGGCGAGTATTAAGTAAAGTCTCGCGAGCGGAATCTCTCCACGGAATCCCCACCGGATCGGGAAGACGTCGCGAAAAGCCTCTCGGGAGATCTCTCGCGACGATCGCATTGTCTGTCTGTTTATAAGTCAACATTCTTGCGCTTTGCGTTTGCTGTCGCACTTAAACAAAACTCGATAATTCCGATCGTTCCGATAAGCTGTAAGCAGCTGCGATAAGACCATAGTCGCAAGTTAGCAGTTGGCTCGTAGACATAGTCCTTTAATCATTGTTCTTTCGTCACAAAAAACCCAGGCTTGCCTGGCAATGATCGATATATTCCATATTATCAGATAAAACGGAGAAAGTCCCTGTAGTAGTAAAACTCATAACGTTTGTCAACAAGTTAAAAAAAACGCTGGATGGAACGTTAGATATTGCCGGACCGTCATATTCCTCCCTTCTCCTCAATAAAAGTATCCTATCAGTGTCTTCATAACCCTGGCGCAACTTCTCGTTGCGATGATATCTCGTGAAAACGCGGAGAGCAAGACGATGAGGCCTCACGGCCATTTCAACCCCTTTGCTATAAGAGAAATTCCGTACTTCGTCACAGAATCGCGAAATTTGCGGAGAAACTGCATTTTGGAGCATGGAATGTTTTACAAAAAACAATCATAGCGCATCGATATTTTATTTTCAATTTTACGCAGAATACGTTAATACTACTCAATTTTTTTTAAGATTTCCTTAATTTAAAAAAAGGCTTCGATTTAAAAAAATCTTTTTTTTATCTAGGCAATCTATTTTTGCGGACAGACGAGCGCGCTTTATTGCAGCTATTCTGACATTTCAATAAAACAGAATTCAAATTAGCGTATAATTATTCGATAAAATTCTACATGCTTTGTTTGATTCATCATTCTTTCCGCTATATGATAATTAATGTTACATTAATGGCTGCGAGTATCGATTTCATAGAACCATGGATAATGAAGTTAGCAAATAGTGAAGCTTCATTAATTATTGAGATTATTCATTATTGATATTCGTATCATTACATCTATTATTTGTTTATATCAATTACAGAATTATTTCCTCTAAATAGAATTCTCCAGTAAAATTAATATCTGTAATTTCGTTAATATGTAAAATATTAACGGAGCGCTTTATCGATAAGATATGAACGTAATATTTACATTCCTTTGAAATATTTCAGGGTCGGAGGAGTGCTATTTGAACTTGTGAACGCACACCTTAATATACTTCTCATACATTTTAGTATTTTTATAGTAATTTATTCCAACGTCTACGAACCTATTCATTACCTGGTTATAAAATATTAAATACGTAATAAGCAGTTATCCTTGTGAAAGATTTTATACTTGGAACAAATGTGTGTGAGAGACGGTTATTTTTAAAATTATGTAATCCGCGGATTTATCGTTTTTATCATTAACTGTATTTTCAAAGTCTGATGATATGTAATTTTTTTATATCGCAAATATCTTTGAGAAAAGTTTTCTATTTCAAACATTTCGATATTTAATGAGACTTAGCATTTATTTGTATTACTTAACCCCTTAACGCACTCAACCGACATAACTCGGGTGTGAAAAACTGAATTTTTTCCGCGCACCCGAGTTAATACGTGTAACTCGAATTTTGGTTTCACATATAAATACAACCGAATATACACGCTAGACAATTTTGTGCCAATCATCACCTGTAAATGTCAACTCTTCGTTTTGCAATTGCTCATTTGTTCATTAGATTGTCGTTTACATCCACGCCGTTTATTTTATAACATTTGTTTGCTATTTATTTTTACATTATATTTATTGCCCTATCATGACATTTTTTTCCATTTTTTGTTAATGTACTTACTAATGTACTTTTGTGTATAAAGAAAATAAAGAATAAAGAAATTGGAAAAACGATCGTTTTCTGATTTTTAATTGGTGCATTAAGGGATTAATAGACATCTAATTATTTAAAAATTCGAAAAATGTGTTAAAGGTGGCGTGATATTCCTTGTGACATGCCGGAGCGCTACAATGCACCCGAGCATTATTAACTGGCATCGATCAATACCATAGAAATCTAAGAATGTGACATCGTAAGTTGCAATATATATTATTTCTACTATTTAAATATATATCCTCGAAAAAAGGAATGAAGGCAGAATGAAAACGGAAATGAAAGTAAATTTAATCATTTACATATTGCAACAAAAATCACGGAAAGTCTCAGAAAACGCATCGTTATAAATTTGATAAAAAAAACTACAAACCAGTAATCATTTTGATGGACAGTTAATTGCATATTTGAAAAGCAAAAGAGTTCTTTACTTTCAATTTTGCTCTAGTATTTATTTGTCTTCAATATTTAGATAGTGAGTGCTCAAAAATCGACTTTGAAGCGGTTAAAGAACGAATTCGCAAAGGTGTTTTCCTTTCACGATGCTCAGACTCGATTACATCACCTCGGTGTTATGAAATCCGTCAATGTCCCCGTCAATACCATAAAGATATAAAAATACGACACCGTAAGAGACCTCCCTGGTATCGGTTATCAGTTCGCGGAATGGTTCGCTCGCACCTACGAAACCTACCAGCCGCTACGATCGATAGCTCGTTCCAAAGAATTCTCCGTGGAGAGAAGACGAGAAGACGAACACTGAAACTCAAAGTCCGGCGGGGAGCGCGAGTCACGCGCGGATGCACAGGTCCGACTGATTGTTCGGCCGACTTGTTTTCTGGTTGCCACTTAGGTATATAGATTGCGAATTAGATACGGGCTCGCCCTTCCCGTATACTGCGGCAAGCCTACGGCACGTTGTTACGCTCGACGGGACGCCCGACGGATCGATACTTTTGAAATCACCCACGCCAATTGCAAGTCCAAGGCCCGTCGAAAATAACCGAAAAACGCGGCTTTAAACGTATAACGAGCGCGACGTGAGTCTTAATTTTTTTTTTTCTTCGTAATAATTATAGATAACAGATGTTTCTCGTGAAAATGTCATTCGTAAGTTTTCCAAGCTAATTAAGAAACTTATTTAGCCGCAAGAGCGATAATTATTATGTCGGCGAAGCCGGGCGTTAACGCACGAAACTCTGGTTACCGCTATCAAAGCCCGCTTATCGGGGCGCCCGTCGAGGCCTACGCCATAAAATCGATATCGTTCTGAGAAAGCCGGCGTTGCGTCACATAATCGATATAATCCGGCCGCGAGAGCAAAGCGGAACGCTGTCAAAAGCATCCGAGTACACGTCGGGCGACCGCGGATCACAGCAGATTCAATAAGATCCCACGACTTCCCTAAAGCACGCGCGACACATGCATCGCGCGTTTCCCTCCCGAGATCTCGAAAGGGCCAACTATCGGATCCGGAAGGGAAGCGTGGAGAACGGAACAAGACGCGCGCGATAGATGTCGAGGAAACGTCACGTAGCGACGGGGCTTCCCTTTCGACTCTGAAATCCTCCTCTCGCGAGGCGTCTTCTTTCGGTAATACGACGTCGCTCAATTGCGTCTCAGACCGCGTCCCTTTTCCAAAGGGACGCTAATAGAGGCGGATCAGCACCGGGGAAAAAAACCTTCGCCCGACCGCGACGCATTTTTCGCGAAACGCGCGGTCGAAAGTTGCATAGAGCAGTTCGGGGGGGCGCGTTCGCGATTGATATTTAAACGCGACCGAATAACGCGGTAAAAGCGCGCTCGATTACACGCGACAACGTAAAACAAATTCGTCGGCGGCTGGTTTTTCGAACCCCGCCCGCGTGCAACCGCATTTTCCGATGAAGCCCTCACGGCGTGAAAAATGCGTTTGCCCTCGGTAAATACGCGATGGGAATTAGCCGCCGATGTTTTCGGACGCGCCGGGTCGTTTAAAATCGGTCCCAGCTGCGAGTGGGAAATTAACGCCGTCATCGACAGTTAATTTTGATTATCAATTATTTGCCAACGAAATGACGATCGAGCCAATTTGCGTGGGAAATTCACGCAAAAATCAAATTCAAATCAATTCTCGTGGCGTCGCGCGTGATTCGCTATACGCATTACCGACAAAATTATGCTATCAATTAATTAATATTTGATGTTTAGCTTAATTAGATGAAACGCGATTCCATTAGAAAATATTCCGTTATACAATGCACGCCAAATTAAACAATACGATTTACTAATTGAACGATATCGACAATGTGCAACATTGACGCGTGTATGTGGAAAACGCGAGCTTTCGCTTCGATCGTACACGTAAAAAGTACAAATCTAAAACGCCGGTTATTCGATTTGCGGGCTGGTTGTCGCTATTTTAAGGCGCGTGAATGTTAAAACACACACGCGTAATGCGGCCGTGAAGCTAAAACTAGAAGAGCTATTTCCATATATTCGCGAAGTCTTCACATTCGAAGAAAATCTATGTACGGTCCGTTCATTAGTCACGAAGGATCGTAAAACACGCGGTTTAACGAACAAAGAAATAATTGCGATGTTATTCCAAGTGGCTCGAATCCCACGCTACTCATTTCTGTGCCAGCGAATTTTTTCTAATTACGTTCGCTGAAGACCTCGTATCATTTGATGCTGCGCTAAAAGTGGAAAGAGTACCGAACATTTTGTCATGGAAAATCGCTCGATTAAAATTTTAAAACGGTCCTTATGAAAGTGCCGCATAAAATATTAATTCCGAGCGGAGATTTTATATAATAATATAAAAATGTAATTTTTTTTTAACATTATATTTCGTTACATTAAGAGAGAAAATAACTTTTTTTTATCACTTTCTATATATAATATATATAGAAAGAATAGCGAAATATATAATATATGTAGAATAAATAGCGAAATAAAATTTAACAGTTTCTAAAATCGCAATCTAATATAAAAATATAACACTTTCGCGAACGTATTATGAAATGTATCACGCGATTATATGGAAAAATTAATAGATCGAGAATTAGCAGTCTAATTAACCTAATTTATGTGATCTAAACATTTTGCTGATTAGTATTTCTACATTAGTATTATCACGTTTTCTCTCTCTCTCTCTCTCTCTCTCTCTCTATTTCTGTCTCTCTTGCAAAAAACGTAAAATCAAACCATGAAAGTCATATTACAATGTAATAGACACACCAAAGTGGAGCGTATGCTGCAGTTTATGTTCATAAGACAGAAACTACAATGTGTGTATATTTATTTTTAAGACCTTAAAAAACTTGCTATAGGAACAAATAAGAAATAAATTAGAAATGTGAGAAATGAGAGTGAAAGACAAACTCGACAGGCCGGAGATATTGCAATGCAAGATCGAGAAATGCGCAAAAGAATATGTTTTATGAAGAAGTAAAAATATAAAGCCTTGCCAGATAAGATAAAGCAATGCGAAAGAATTCTGACATTTAAAAAACGAGTGTCAAATGAATACATATCAAGTAATGCAATGTAAATTTGTAATGTTGTAAATAGTGAGAAAGCTAAATAAAACTCAGTCAAGTTCAAGTTCTCTCTCTTTCTCTCTTCTCCCTCTCCCTCCCTCCCCCTCTCTTTCTCTCTCGCCTTTCTGCCTCCAATCGATAAATTTAATAGTACCAAAGGGTTCTCGTCAAGCATCTACGGATCCTTGTAAGCCCATCAAATCAGTCATTTCGCACATTCGTCCGATGCTACGTTTGTTTGTTTGATTGAATTTTTTCGCCACAAACTGACCGACTGGCCTTGATTTATTCGCATGTAACGTGCGCGCTCCATAGCCTCGGGATTCGACCAGCAAATTTATGGCATACGATTTTCCAGGGTCACGTACGTATATAATCGCGGTCTGACCGACTCACGCCTCCGTCCACTTCCCAATATCGTGCCAGATAATGCCTGCCGATAAGTCTCTCAGCGACCTGTCGACATCCGCATTGTCCTGCACGCACAAACTCGCATATTTCCTTCCGTATTCTATCGCCGTGGTGTAGATATCATGCAAGTGAAAATAGGTATAAGTAGAAATGAAGAGAACGCAAAGACTAAATAACATCTTTTGTGACTCGTATCGATTGTTCAACGACCTAAAGCTTCTTACAATTAGCTGGCTTACGCGAAAGCAGATCGATTGCCGACGCGAAATGGAATGAAATGTATCTATGTTAATGACAATTTTCAATTTTATATTTAATAATCTAATAACATCGCATTCTCGTCTTGCCCTAGATTTCTACATTTTTAAATAATAATTTTGATGTATATATATGTGTGTGTGTGTGTGTGTGTGTGTGTGTGTGTGTGTGTGTGTGTGTGTGTGTGTAATATTTTATTTTTGACAATCTCGAAAGCCAGCTTTGATTAAATCAATTGTTAATTAAAGATCCCAAAGCGGAGTGCCGTGTCTAAGCACGTGTTATCTCACTCGAATTCAGTAGCGAGAATCAATCTAATTACATGCGCCTTCATCAATAGAATTGCAATAGAACACGGAAGGAACATTCGCGTTAATTGAATGGATGTGGTTGCATGAGATACGCGTCACGTGCGTTAAACCTAGATTCCGGCGAGAGATCCGTTACCAATGGAAAACAAAACGGAAAAAAATCTGCCGCATTATTCTACATAGTTCTACGTAAATCCCACATTAGATAACATTTGCAGTTAATGGCAAAATTTATTTCTACGGTCTACTAAAGTTGCTTCCAATCGTCAAAATCGATTGTCGCCGGGGCTCTCGGCGATCGCACTTACTTTCTTGTTACAAAAAAAGAGAAATTCGAGGATTCTGGTGTCTGGCGTAACTTCTCGCGATAAGAAAATTCTCAGATAGGAGCCGCTGTCTCTGTAGGGCTCTTCTGAATCGAAGAAGGACTCCGGTTGAACTGTACGACGGTTCACCCGATCGACACGTTACGGACAGAAGACAGTTTTACACTGACCCCGCTACCACTATGAACCTCTATGTATATCACCGTCTACTACCTACCGCACTCGTCACATTACGTGACTGAGTATGTGTGAGTGCGTATCCGTAGTGACGGTCGCTTACTTACGCTTGTCCGAGTCCGCTTGGCAGACATTAATACCGGGGTTTACATCAACCACGTCGGCAGTGACCTGGCAGATCTAGACAAAGAGATTCTAGATTTATCCGAAACGATAAATTTCCAATTTCCTTCTTTCCAGACATTGCTTCTGTGATAATTTGGAAAAAGAAAATTTTCTGTTCTAAATAATTAATTTGATTCTGATCAAGGCTTCTCACAGAAAGATATTATAGTAACTATAATAAAAAAATATTTGTACATTATTGAAAAATTTTAAATATAAGATCCAGTATTTTAATTTATTATAGAATTATTATTACATGTATTATTAGAACTTATAATTATTATTATATTTTGATAAATACAGAGTTTTCCAATAAGAACTATCGAATATTTTTTTTTTATAAAACACATTTAAATTTAGAAATTTTTGTCTTTATTTTAACAGATAATATTTTAATACATAGTAGATTGATTACAATTATGAAATACAATATCAGCCAAACGGCCACGGCTCTTTTTGAACGAAATCACCTTTTGTTTAGATTTCGGATAACATTTTTACATATTTGCGGTTCAATCTTGCCAATGACGCATCGAATTTCGTCTTTGACTAGTCTTTTGCTAATCGGTGATTTGCGGATTGTTTGCACCTTATCTTTCACGTAACCTCGAAAAATAATCCATTGGCGTCAAATCGTACGATCTTGGCGGCCAATTGACATCGTTTCACGAAAGAATTCTGCCTCTGAACTTTGATCGCAATAAAGTTGATTGTTTCGTTGGCTGTATGGCATGTCGCACCGTCTTGTTGGAATCACATGCTATCCAAATTCATATCAATCAATTCTGACCACAAAAAAATCGTTTATCATCGTGCGTTCGCCGTTCATCGTTTGGTCGTCTTCATTTTCAGAAAAATAAATGTTTGCAGCTGAACAACCTGAACAAACATGCACAAGCATCTGTACGTTTTGTACAGATCCAATTCCCTCGAATTATGCATATGGTGAATTTTCTCTGTTGGGCAATTATGCGAATCAAAAAAAATCACGAATTTTGTAAAATGTATTTTTTACGGAACACGAATGTCTGTGTTATAACGTTATGAATAAGTTGTTTTATTATGTCGCTCCTACGATTGTAATGGCCTTCAGATGACAGAGGTGAAATACGATCGGAAATGTGTTGCCATATGACAAATATCCTCAAAACATCCGATATTATTGAAAAATCCTGTATTTCACAAAGTTTTGTAACAAAAAGGTAAAATTTACGACTCTTTTTAAGCGAATATTAAAAAAAAAATTTAAAGAAAGTATTCAAATTTGATAAGGTGAAGGCAGGTAATATGGAATAGACTATTATTATGGAATAGAAGTTTATTTTTTAAAAAAAGCATAGAAGTTATTACAGTTGTTGTAAAACATATGAACAGCAAATCTTGTATGATAACGGCTTTCTTTGATACAAGTACTTATTTATTTTTATTGCGCCTGGAAATATCACAGCATTGTCTTAATTATATTCCCACAAGCTCAAAGTAAGTTCATTAATGTTTATTCCATAAACGCTTTCAATAACGATGTATGAATAATATTATGCTATTTAATTGCGATTCTTAACTTCATTATTGACAAGAGAAGATTTTGTTTGTCATATCAATATATGCAGGTAATATGAAATACTTCAAGAGTAGAAAATATGGAATATATTATATTTTTATTTTTTATGAAAATTGTAGACATATCCCATAAATTTTCTATATTTTAAAGTTTCTTATGTGGTCAATGGTTTTTATTTTATATAAAATGTTATTTTAGATTACAAAAATTTCAAGTACAAGAATATAAACGTTTTGGTTCTTATTGTAAATAGTAATATTTATTTTAGATGAAAATTTTACATAATAATTTAATGATTTAAGATTTAATTTTATGTTTTTTATATCCATATGCAGTAGTATTATTTTCTATATGTCATTGTACACTGTAAAAATATGAACTACGTTTAATTATATTTAATTATATTTAATTATATTTAATTGTGTTTAATTATGTTTAATTATATTTAACTACGTTTAACTATGTATTTCAATCAGTTTACATAAATAAGTTTGCACTTTATTTATTATATTATTTATTATCGTTCTGGAAATTTGATCCGTATTCCGTATATCCAATTTTTAGTTTCCCTCTCACTTTTATACTTTTTACGTTTTTGTTAATATTGAATTTAAATTTTGGAGAGTTTTATTAATTGGATTTATAGCTAACATGGTTTTTAAGAATTTTATATAAATTAAAATCCTTGATGTACATTTATATTGGAATTTAAAAACGGATATTCCACGAGTATTACCTGCCTTTAATCAGACGTTTTAGAAGAAATGTAGAGAGGAGATTAACAATTTTGTCGAAACATAATAAAAACATTCATATCATTATTAGTAATCGTATTAACTCAGGATTAAATAAATTTTTATTTATTACAATTGTCAAATAGTACAAACACAATAAGACATTTGAATGCTAATGATTTAACAGCGTCTAAGTGTACTTGTTTTCGTAGACAACAATTATCAGAGATAAATAGATTTAAAGTAAATAATGTAAAATTACTTAAATACATGAGTAAAAATCTCGAATTATGTTCTAAAATTCCATTGATATGGAAAAAAATAAAAAAAATAGCGTGTACAAAGAGGCAATCGAAGTAAAAAATATATAAGAGAAAATAAAATATAAATTTATTTTTTATTTTATTCGACATTGTTACGGTTCAATGAGATTGATTAAAGGACTATTAAAATAAACCCTTGAGAGAAAAACTAAAGACTCTTAAGTTTAAAGACTCTTGATGCTAAAGATCCTTCAGACTAAAGTGAAGGACAAGATGCAACGTTATTTGTTTAAATGAAAAGAATAGAAACGCTAATGCAGCACGAGTGCAATTGTACGTTTAAGGAGAAAAAATTTTTTCAAAAAAATTTTTATTTCCATTCGTTATTTTATTTTATCATTTTTCTGCAATAATACGCGAATAAATGATAATCTTAATTCTGCGAGAATAGGTACAAGTAGTAAACCAAGAATGGAAATGCACGAACAAAGGACGTGAATATGGAACAGTTGCACTTGGATTAAATGTTAAACGTTTTTGAATTGAAATTTCTTTGTTGATTAAATTATTCGTAGTGAAAAGTCAATTACGTTATGAGAATGGATACATTCTACTACGAGCAACACGATTTACCACAATTCTTTCTTTTTTTTATCGTTAAGTTTATTATATAGAATAAGTTCGGAACGCGATAAGAAAAGAAAACGCATGGTTTGCTATTTGCAACTGGTCTCTTATATAACGTCATATATCCTCGTATATCAAATTTTTAGAGCGAAAGTGGAAAGAGTGCGTTCTTTCCCCTCAAGATTTTTTGCATCGGGAAGGAGAACAATGAAAAATTGATAAATCCGCTTGGTCGAAGAAGACTGCATTCCTCCGTATAATTCCCCAAGTATCACATCGCTCGAAAAATCGATATCAAGACCGTTTCTTATCAGCGAGAACGGGATTTCTCGCACCTAACAGAATTTCCCGTGTCTTTTCAATTACCACCAGCGAGCTCGACGAGACGCTCGATCTTTTCCACTGTCGGTGCTTGTCGTCGGTGAAAGTCCCCCAAAACTCGCGGAATCCTCTAGCCGACGTGCACGTAATTTGCGTACGATTAATCTTGATCAACGGCGGCGACACCCTCGTCCGAGGAATGCTCGTCTTCGTCCTTGATCCAGCAGGAATCAGGTTAAATGGCGAACGCGCCTACCGAGGCCATGATGGATCGTTACGTCTTGGCGAACCGAGGCTGCGCCAAGACGAATTCGGCATGGCGGAATCGATCTAATTAAGCGCACGCACGGCCGCGCGGAACAAGACGTCGGGGCGAATGCGGGCTGATTGAATTGCGGTATGCAGATTTGCGTCAACAGAATATTCCGATTGCGTTCGCGCTCCGAGGACGGGATCGCGTTATATCGCAGACAATGCGATCGTCTAAAATCACACAAGCTCTGTTTATGTCTTTTCCTTATCTATTCTCTTACGTGAATTTTCTTGATTTTAAATTAATACTATAATCGTGTTTTCCAACAGCAAAAAAGAATGAAGTGATCAAACGTAAGATGCTCTTTATATTACACGGGAAGAACGATTTTGTTGAGAGATCTAAAATTTTGTTGGATATAGATCTGAAAATAATTTTGTTAGATTATCAAAATAATTTTGTTGGAACCTTAAAAACAATAAGCAATGCTGCAACAAATTTTGATATTCTAGCAACTGGTTTGAGCGTTCTACGTAATTATTTTGATAGTTCAACAAAATTATTCTTATGATATATCTATATCCAGCTAAAATTTTAAATCTTTCAGCAAAACTTCTTTTCGTGTATAAATGTTTACTATGAATTAAATACAAAAATAGGATGTATTCTCTCTTTACACGTTGTATTCTTATCACTAACTTCCACAGTCTTAAACTGTTTCGTAGCTACACTGTTAAAAATGTCATGAAGTTTAATGTACTTTTAAGTTACACAATTTGAATTTAATTTCATGACATTACATTAAATTTAATGTATTTGTAACTGAAAAGTATATTTGTGTACATGTACATGAAATTTAATGTATATTTCATAAAAACTTTATGAAATATAATGTATTTTTCATAAAATTTTATGAAATTTCATGTACACTTTCATTACATTTAAGTAACTATCGTAACTTAGTTTTCAGTTAAATCATTCATTACTTTTAATTTCGTTCATAACTACGTGCTTTATTTACATGTAAAGGAAGCATTTCTAGGTCATTATAACTTGTTGGGAATTATTATGAATTAAATAAAACCAAAGTTGGAAACCAAGTTGTATCGAAGATATATTCTTTTCTTATAGAAGAACTATATGGATTCGAGAAAGCGATGTAAAAAGCAAAAGAAGATATATATAACGACACACATATGTGTTCAATGCATGTGATTAACTCACAGAAATAAGCAAAAGTGCACTGTTTCAAAATAAAGTTATACTTTTCGCTTGTGTAACGTAAGTCTAACAGTAAATACCCACTGCGAAAAACAATGATTCTTTTTTTTTTTAAGCGCAGAATATAATTGCTCATCACAGAAGTTACATCACGTGTTTATCCTGCCAGATGAGTGAATTACGCAACATGGACTCGCGAAAGATGGATTGCCGCGTTTGAGCGACGTAATATTATCTCAGGACGGATTCAGTTGTGGGAATCGATCTAATTAGATACGCCTTCATCAATTCCTAGTAGGGGTGAAGGAGGGAGCGTTCGTGTTAATTGAACCAGTGCGAATAGATTCGCGTCACGTACGCGCAACATTGAAGCTAATCCCGCAAAAACGTCGCTCGAACCTTGTGAAAGAGATTTCCATATGTTACCATTTATACGATATTGCTTAATAGTTTCTCGGAAAACCGACTGTAATTATTATGCATGCGGAGTGCTCCCCTATACCTGTTAATCCTTTTTTTTTGCCCGCATTTCTACATGCGTTCGATATTAAAACCGTAAATCGATATTCGCGGGAATAGTAGCTCGCAAATATAGAAATTTGCAGCATAAACATTTGCAGCATATGATCGTTGTTTATTTGACGCATGTACGCGCGCAGCCCCTATATGATGATATCTTCGATACTTGCATCTCCCCTTTTTTTTCTCACGCTCGTTACCGACGCATTCGATGTTATTGGAGATCGGAGAACCAAAAAACAGAAAACTCGAAATTTCCATTGCTAATGACGCGAGAGCATCCGGTCCGATGTGTTATCGTTATCTTGCATCAGGCTGTAAGCTCGCCAGTGAATAAGCGGCCAAATTTAATCGCGTATCTCCGAATTTTCCATGCGATAAAGCTCACCTCGTTCCTACACCCTTATCGCAGTGAATATTTTATTATCTCAAATAAATAAATATTTGAACTGGGATCTATCTTGTTATTAGAAGAGCAACTGTGTGTTAGCTTTTGTGTTAAAATAATGACGTCATTATTTTATATATTAATCCTATAAATACTATGTTTATATGTTTACATTTATTATCATTTATTATCTCTCTCTCTCTTTCTCTCTCTCTTTCTTTCTTTTTTCCGTCTTATTACTAGAATATTAAATAGAATATTAAATTTTAAATAAGAGCTTTATCAAAAGGAAGTTGTTTGGAAAATTGTATCGGGAAACTTTATCATTTCTTGTTATTACTTTAGATCGTACAGAAAAATGGTAGAAAAAAGTTTCTAAAATCGATCTTCTAATATCGATATAAAAAAGTAATTTACAAGTTTTGATATTTATATCCATGTTTATTGCATCTATAGTTCTATCATGATAGATATTACATTTATAGATAATGGTACCTATATTTATTGTTATTTTTTTTATATTTTTATATTTTGTTTAATAATTTTAAAGATATCTTTCAACTATGTCTCTATTTTGCTTGTTTTTTTATACCACGTTCTTTACTTTAATCGAATGTACTTCTACTATGCAAATATTTATTTCAAATTTTAATCGGGTCTTAAGATAAAAGTTTTAAAATCAATTTTTATCTTTAGGCAACCATAAGTGTCTCTTATTTTAAAAATCTAGCAAATCCAGACGCGAGGAGGAGCAGGTTTAACGTGCCGCAATTGTACCGAAGGAATAAAACAATGATATCTCATTAATCTCGTATTCCTTCCCAGTACTCTCTTATCTAGGTAAAGCTCATTAACACAAAAACTATCCTATTCACCCGGTATTATCCAGCTCAGACACGGAGAGCTTAATTTCGTCCACGATTGATCCCGAATCTCCATGTCAGGTAGGATTCCGCCAGAATCGCGATCGCGGCGACGCCGCTCCGAATCCTCGAGGATTAACCCCCTCGATTTATTTTGACCGATCCAACTTACTCTCCGCGCCGCCGGAGAGGAATCTTCGCGGAGACAGTCTCGACGAACGTGATGCTGATAAAGGATCTCCATTCGTCGGGGGAGACTGGCCTCTAGCCAGTAGCTGTAGTCGCGCGTTCTCCCGAGTTGCGGGGGCTATCTCGGCCGCGTTCCCGTGAATGCGCATTGTCCACATTGTGCTGCCGATGACTGCCGAGCTAAGGATACCGCAGGCAGGATGCTGACGGGGATCGCAGTCGCGTGACGCGCGTCGCTACGCCGCGTCGTCATTTATCTCGCGCGGAATTTCAGATATTTCCCGGGACGCGGCGCGATTATTGCAAGACAAGCGGCGTGTAATTAACACGGAAGCGTCTCGGAATAAACGAACTGAAGGGTTCGCGCACGCGTGCATTCACCGACGATGCATCCGATGCGTCGGATCTGATCGCCGAGCGAAGCGTCCAAATAATCACGCCGATTATATCGGCGATCGTTACCAGACGATTTTTACCCGGTGATATCGCAAACTTTCGGTTCGATTACGCTCAGACGCGAATTGCTAAATTTCACGTGTCCCTCGTGATCTATCGTACACGCGGCGCATTATGATACCTCTCCCACAAAAATCGCGTATGCGAACGTCTGCCGCGGATATAATTACGTTAACAAGCCGGAACACGTTGGTAGCAGACGTGGGCGCCTCGTTTAATCCTCGTGGAATCACAGTCGGCGCGTTCTCCGCGCTTCACAAAAGATTTTCGGGTACTTATGTCTGCACATCCTCCCCCCCCGGGTGTCGCTTGCCGCCTTTCGTCGCGCTCGTCGCCCCAAAGTAAGCGGCACGTATTCCGCCGACGTCGTCGTCGCGCGCATCTGCGAATGACAGCAGTTGTTTCCAAGTTTATCCGAATCCGCGGAACGTATCCAGCCTCTTAATTCCCTCGTCTCGTCGCCGGAGGAAGCGGGAGAAGACACACATACGCGATAATCGCTACGTATCCGGCAGATCCGGCGGACCAAACGGTCTCGCACGTGAACCCCTCTCTCCTTCCCTTCGTTAGCATAAATTTATTCCGTTATTATGCCGATGCGGTTTAAGTGACTTAAGCGAGAAAGAAATGAAGGAGGAGGGGAATTTAATCACGTCAAAATAACGTTTCCGAAAGAAGATTAAATTTACGTAGCGGACAAGGTAAATAAAATGATTAGGAGAACTTTGCAGCACGCACTAAAACAGCGAGAGCATTACGAAAATACAGATAATAAGCGTGATAATAATAATAATAAAACAAGATATCGCTATCGCCAAATCGACATATGTTCCATTAAAATTTTGTTCCCTTTGTCGCAATAAATTGTAATAAAACAGAGGATCTCGTTAATGTAAGAATGGTATTGCGGATCGCGAAAATCCCTCACGAAGACTGTGCGAAACGCGGAGTAGGAATCGGCACTGCTGCGCCGGAAAGCTCTAAATTTATCGCCAATAGCTTCCTAGGTGCGCGAAAAGCTATCTTTGATCTCTCTCGCGCTGATTTATAGATCCCACTTTAATATAGCGAAAAGGGCGAAAATCGACTCGCGCGAAATAGGGGAAGAGATAGAGAATTCTTCTGTATTTCGTTTATACTTCTACGATGTTAACGCCAAAACACGCCGTTCTTTTTCTCTTTCGCGAAACGCCAGAATCGTTAACCGGAAGCAATCCCTCCGTCGTGGAACAATCGACCGCGATTCGCTTCTCTTCCGTCCGTGCCACGGGCAGCGATTCTGCCCTGAGGGACAGAGCTAAATGCCGTCGTATCGGGCAAAATTACGGCAACTTAATCTCCGTCTTCATTTCTTTCTTCCGCGCCCTTTCGCGCCCAGCGAACGAAACTTCCGGATATTCCGGACACGTAGACAATTAGACTAAACTTCTCTTTAATACGTTTCCACGAATATATGCCACTCAAAATGTTAAAACATTCTCTCACTTGCCTCTCCTTTTCCTTATAATGATTGTAATTACATTCATAACTCGAACAAAATGTTATGCATTTGAAGTGGTATAATTTACTAGAAACGTGAAAATTCTTGATTAAAATTATTAAATTGTATGTTTATATAACTTAATGTTAACCCCTTCTAATATTAAACGAGTTTATTCGATTTTAGTAAGTTATTGTACTTCTTTAGTTTGTTCAGTACAAATCAAAGAAATACGTTTACTCTTTCCACGAATACTTCTGACTGTAAATGATAACTGTAAATTATAAGTAATAGATAAACGGTTAATAAATGACATCTCATTTGGTTTGAGTCATTTGATTCACAGTTTCGTGTGTTTTCGATCCTGAAATGATAATGACGTCAAATCAAATTAAACCAGCAAGAAACATAATTAATTACGATTCCATAGAATTTTATATAATAATATACGCACGCTGGGTATTTTATTACGTATAATTAAATACAATAGATGGAAAGGCAAAAAATGAAAATCTGCTATTAATAAATGCAATATATTTGAAAAAGGATATTTTTATTTTGTGTTTTAACTGAAGCCTGTGGACGTTACGCTGCGTATCGTACGAAGTGGAAAGTTTCACGATGTAAACATTTATATGGAATATTTAAAAAATTTAAAATTTATTTCGATTTTTACTGATTTTTCAATATGAAGTTATATATGAAATTTATTTTTATCATCAAATAACTTTTTTCATTCTATCAAAAAATTTTGAAATTTCCAAAATTAAACTTTTTCGCAATGTCTCGCCGCATTCAATTCAGAGTTGAATATTCGTTCTAATTTACCACAGCCCAATCATCAGATATTGCATTCATAGATTCATTGTCTCAGACAAAACAATGTATAAATAACTTCAAAACAATATATACACGGAAAAAACGAATTGAAAAATCTAAAAATTTAGATCTGAAAATAATTTTGTTGAACTATTAAAATTATTATGTAGAACGCTCAAACACAATTAACAGTAAATACAAAATTATTTCCAGATCTGTATCTGGCTAAATTTTTAGATACTTTAGCAAAATCATTCTTTCTGTGTAAATAATAAATAATTTGGCACTTACTTATACGATGCGTAGCAGTAGAATTGTCCGATATTTTCTTCTTTTTTGTATTCTTCCGTTGCACTTCGCGATATGCTAATCACTCGAAAGCGGCAATCGCGAAGTGTTTCGCACGACGATCCTAATATCAAGTGAGACGTGTATTCTCGCGAAGTGCAGAGATGTTACAGTAACTAGTAATTCCTATTCCCAATTGCGCGTCAATTTCTACATAAAACGTAGAAGAGTAATACCAGCGCAAAAATATCCACTTCGATAGATATTCATCGCTTGTGGACCGTCAATTAAAAAAGAATAATTATTTTAATTGTTTATAAAATATTATCGTATTTTATATTACATTAAAATACTGATACTTTACGGAAAATCGAGAAAATATAACTTGACGAGGTGCTACCGTGTCTCTCCCTGGAATGATAATAACATGTGTACCGCACCGCACTTACACGTGCTCGAGTGTCGGTTAATGAATGATAGCGCAGTGACCTTACGTAAACAGCATGCCAAACGATGCCAAGCTATTTATGTTAGCACATAACCATGTAAAGTAAAATATGCCGAATATTTTATTCAATGTGTCGCAAGCTAAGCAGCGGTTACGGCACATTACTTAAATCATCACATTACGACATACATCCTCGCAAAATACGTACGTGAAATATCATTCATAAACGATAACTTATAATTTCCAATCGCACGTTGATTTCTACACAGAAAGAACGGTTTTGCTGAAAGAATCTAAAATTTTAGCTGGATACAGATCAGAAAAGTAATTTTGTTGAATTATCAAAATAATTATATAAAACGCTCAATTGCCAAAATGTCAAAATTTTTTGCAACAGTGCTCATTATTTTTAAGATTCCAACGAAATTATTTTGATGGTCCAACAAAATTATTTTCAGATCTGTGTCCAGCAAAATTTTAAATTCCTCAGCAAAATCATTCTTTCCGTGTATATAAGACAAATGATACCCAATGCGAAAATATTCACTTCAATAGACTCGTCGTTTGCGGATGATCGATGAAAGAATTGATTATTCGCGCGAGCTGACAGTCTCTATCGTTCGTAAAAGTATTATCGCGTTTTGTAAAATACTTTACGAAAACTACACGTGACGCAAGATGCTGTCTCGTTTCTTGATCGAGTGATAATAAAACGCGGAGCGATCTCGCGCCGCTACGAGTGTCGGCTAGCGAGTGATAGCGCGGTGATCTTACGTAAAGCGCGACGAGCACCGAACACCAGGGTCGCCAGCCATTGTTTCAATGCCATCAGGCATTCAATGCCTTGTAAAACATGTACATTGAATATTGCAATATGTCACGAGCTACAGTGACGCAGCTCACAGGATGCAGCTCCTCGTACTTGAATCGCCCAAGTCGACCATGTGACCTAGTGCTCCCTCCAAGTAAGGATCAACCGTCCAATTCTGATAAGTAAGTTGCGTTTTAATCCCGATATTAACGGACAACTTAAAATGCGTATCATTAAAGAGATAACTATCGTAGATGTGTTATTGCATAGTTACATTCCTCGTTTCCTGTCGATTCGATCCTTATATCGAATTAATAAAACGATTTTAACATGACAATCAAGTCATTGTGAAATATTTAATGCATTGTTGCATTTTATTATTGTTATATTTTTACGTTATTTTAAATCTACAAATTTATATGACCATAATAATGTAATTATAATAATACAAATTTTACAGCGTACGCGATACTTCTGACACGTTTTCATTCGCAACTCTCTTTTTCATGAATAAAAATTAATGAAGTACACGAAGCAATTTCAATGCGTTATAGCAGGTCGTTGCGTGAAATACTGTTTTTGAATTCATATAAAACGAGTAATATAAATATCAATTAATTTGTAACCACGAACAAAAAAACATCTGTGTGTATTGATTATTATTGCTCCAAATATGAAATACAGAAATGTTTGGTTATCCAGTATAATCAGCCGATGTTTGAAAATGCATAATTAAAAAATATACTAAATATACCAAAAAATTTTATATCATAGCGAAAATAATGTAACGTCGAAAATGAGCATTTCTCGAAATTTTTAACTTCTAAATCGCTGAATTTTTTGACTGCTGCTTTTCTCCTCGATAAAAATTTGATTCGACATAACTTGAATCTCAATGCTATCGTTGCCCCGACGTTTCTGAATGAAAAAACTCTATTCCAAGTGAGACTTCGTATTTGAAATGTGGACAACTCAGGGACGCATACTGTATTTCGTATTTCCTTCTGGAGGCATGTGCTTTCATCTCCCCTTTTGATCGCCCTTTCCCTCCGGTCCGCGGCAATAAATTCCATCGTCTCGCGCTTTATTCTTGCGTCTCTTCAATTTTTGCGCCATTCGCGCTCGCGCAAGCATCGATCTTCGTGTTTCCATGAATCGACGTCACATCGTCAAGCGCGACAAATAAAAGCCCCGGGCTTGTACATACATACGGGCACGATTCTCGCAATATTTAACCAGTCGGTTCGGGTGTGTCAAACGTACTCGTCGATAATCGCCTTCGGCGAAAATTGATGGGAGAGGCATCGTCGCCCGTGGAATCCTCTGTTTTCGAAATTGCAATGTCGCAGCGACGGCAAAATATGAACGGAAACGAAGTGTAACGCGAAACGCATGTCTTTTCCACTCGCGCCGATAAAATTGATTCACCCTTATATTTATACATTTTTCATTAAATAAATAATTACATTGCGTACTCAATTAATGGGAATTTTAATAAATTTATTTAAATAATAAATTTTGCACATTTATTTATGTAATAAATTTCATTTAATAAATTTAATTTATTTAATAAATTTCTCCATTGAGAGGCATACAATTATTTCTTGAGTATACAATACATTTATAATAGTTATATAATATATTTGTCAATGTGTATAATTGCGTGTCGGTCGTATAAAATATTTTGATTGTTATACAGGCATTAGACAAGTAGGCAGGTGAATAAGTATTGACGTCTAATTTCCATTATAATTGCTCTAACGATATTTATTCTTATATTACTTATTAAAAAAACATTGTATAAAATAATTATAGCGACACGATGGAATACTATTCACAATTGTTCGAAATACTATAAAAATTACGTTATCTGTAATTATCGATTTTTATCGATTTTATTGATATTTAACGGACGTTGCTAAAAGAATATGAAATGCCTCTGGTTAGTCGATTCCCTGGTCCAATCACCCTCACCAGCCACTCGATACTTTTCTCTCTCGCTGTTACAGTAAATACATTATTTTAACTAAATCATTCATTGATTCCCATCATGGACGCTTCGTCAGGAGCAAAGAATATCAATCTCGCCTCGTTAAAAGCCTACTATACATTTTTCTTAATAGTCTAACTCTAAAATTGTATTTAGACATTGCCGCTCTACCGAAGAGAGACTAATAATTGCTAAATTAATATTGCCGGGAATGTATGAAGAGATTTACGAATTTAATCCGAGCTCGAGTCGAATTTTTAAGATCTATTTTCGAGAAATCTGAACTCCATAAACGAATAGACATTCAAATCTCTCCTTCTTTCAGAAGAAACCATGCTTGAGAAGACGCTCCTTTCTTTTTTCTTTGAGCTCGTACATATCGCGCATTTCGTCGTGGCGGGGTAAACGCAAACTATCACAGTAATCGCCACGAAAATGCGCGCCACGAGTGCACGACGAACAAGAAAAGGCTTTGCCGAGTGAAAACGTAAAATTTTAATTCCCCGCGTCTAGTCCTCGAAGCAAAAGGCCTCTGGAATTTAAGTCTAATTAAATGACACACATTCAGAACGTGTCCATGTGGATGGTATCCATGCTGTACATATTGGGCACGCTGTTCCTGCTGCCCTGGCCGAAGACAACTACGTCGGCGACCTCGTCGTCCAGCTCCTCCGAGAAAGTCACCAGTACCTGCACATTCCACAGCGGATTACATGACGCATAATCAGCGGACTAATTATCATAAAAAAATCAACTCGGCCGTTGTAAAAAGATCGAACAAAAGAGTCTTACCGCGCATTAGAGTTTATAATAAAGATTGTGTTCCGTATACTGAGAGAAAATTTAGTATTTGACTATAATTACATGGTAAAGTAATTATAGTTAGGAGCATCATTTTTATAGTTATTACTTCTATAATGTTAGTAATAATAATTATATTAATAATTTTGCTAAAAAATATATCCCCCAAGGGGACAACTATACATTTCTTTCATGCCAATCATATATATTTTTTAGCAGAATTATAGAAGTAATGACTATAAAAATAATGCTTCTAACCATAATTACTTTACCATGTAATTATAGTCACAAATACTAAACACTTTTCTCTCAGTGTATTTTAGAATTTTAAAATTCCAACGGCAAGTGGACTAACAAAACAATTTTATTCCTAATATTAATTAGTTTCTTGGCATGTAATTTTCTTTTTCTTTGTAACGTCCGCGACCAAGGTTACCGTTACGCAACGCGTAATTTCGCTCTGCCGATCAAATACCTCGCGTAACATTCGCGTCTGCAATCATCGCGACTGCAAATCGGAAAACTGAAGTTCCGCGAGAAGTGGGTGCAAACTTTCAGTCGTTGCGTCGCGTCGCTGCAATTCCGTGCGTGCTTCGCGTTGAAACACGTTCTCGCAACGTGGCGAACGACCGGGCGAGGAGCTTTGCAACGAAGACCCATAAAAATCTCAAAACTTTTCCGACCGGCCAAGTTCGTCCCTCCGGTTTACATACAAGCACGCCGCGATACTGCAAAAAAATTCCCTACTTTGTTTGCGAGATTGCCGTACCGTCTTTGCATCATGGTGAAAAATGCATTTACATAATGTCCCGACGCCGCGCGCAAACTTGAGACGATCTTTTTCTCGGAAAATATATGCGCCGAGCTGGTCATTTTAACGAGGTTCGATACCAAAAAACACTGCGCCGCTTGTGATTGTATTGTAATTATTATTACAAACTGAGAAACAAATTGAACGTCTAAACTGAAAAACTGCTAGATATTGGAAGCTTTCCATTTAGCGATACAAATCGACATAATATCGTTCCTTGTTATTCATTTACCTAGAAGGATAGAATGACGATTGTGTCAACTTGTGTTACGGAAAGCTTCTATTGCCAATAATATGTGTGTGTGTGCGCGCGCGCGCGCGCGTGTGAGAGAGAGAGAGAGAGAGAGAGAGAAAGAAATGCATTAATTAATATTATTTGATTGAAATGTAATTACGCATTTAAACAAACTTTAAATACGTAATTACTTCTGAAATATTACATTTAAAGCCAATTTATTGATCAATAAAGTGAAAAATAATATAATAATTATTAATATTTCGCAATCTCCTAAATAAAAAATAATATAAATATAAATATAAATTATTAATATTTGCAATCTTTTAGCTTCATTTGTCACAACGTTTTCAATTCAAATTCTCAATAATGATGAATCTGTTTTTTGACACTGTAGCAATCATCACTTTTTCAATTTAACTTCCAAATATAATTCAATTTTCAATTTTCAAAATCTCATTTATGTTATATTTATTATGTTTTTGATTTTCTGAAAGTTAAATAGATATGAAAAGAACGATTAAAATTGATGTATTTAAAAATTTAGCTAAATATAAACCTGAAAATAATTTTGTCGGACTATCAATATATTGTTATGTAGAACGCTCAAGCATAATGAGCAACGCAACAAATTTTGACATTCTAATAATCAGTTTGAGTCCTACATAATTATTTTATGTAGGACGCTTTAATGGTTTAACAAATTATTTTCAGATCTATATCTAGCTAAATTTTTAGATACTTCAGCAAAACTTTAGCAACCGCTCTCTGTGCAAAACCCTTAGAAGAAGATTTCGCGCAGATAGTTTTCCACGGTATTGCGGTAATCCGGAAGTTCCTAGATCTGGCCCAGTTTACTACCGTACTTTGGACTTAATTTATATTCCGTACCGTGCTAACTTGAACTGTTGTTATCGTCGTTACTCTAGAAGCTCACAAAACAACGGGAGGTTCATGACAGCCCTTAATGTTTGCACGGACCAAGTTTCAAGAAGCGAGGATGAATACGTGACGCAAGTTTGTATTTAACGACGATTTAAATATGCCCGGGAGAGGACAGCCGACGGTGTTTTCTAACGCGAAAAACGGCGAGCGTAAACTTTCTTTTCGTTAATAATTAACGATAATAAACAATAATCCTGAACGCGCTCCCGAATTCGAATAAGATGCAATTGAGCGGTAAATTGTCGCGTCAATATTTTCAGAATGAACCAATTACCTCAGAAATTGCGAAACGTCACGGACTGATCGATCGTATTATCGGTCAAAAAGAGATTCTATTTCTGATGACGAAAAGATTCCATAAAGTCACTTCTCGTTTCAAGTACTGAATTTCTCTCACTTTACCAACGCGCTGTCTTATAAGTGATCAATTAAGCTCCCATTATTCATCGCAGTCGGCAATGCTCCTCTTGAATTTCTCGCACGTTTTAGTTCGTTCTCAGATATTGATATTTTACTCGCGAGCGTTCTTGTCACAATCTTTCAACGGATTCTGTTAGATCCACGAAATCTATTTTGGCAGAATCTTTTGTCAAATTCTTAACGCGAATAACGATTATAATAGTCGCATTAATGAGGCGTAAAAAAGGAGTAAATAAATTTTTAAAAAAGCATTCTCTGCTGCAGTTTACGTTTCTCGTTTCACGAAAATTAAATCACCCCCTTTTGATCGGGGGTCGATCGATCACTCAAGCAAAGATTTCAATTCCCGCCCTTCCCTCAAGCGCCGGACGGTTCATTTCGATGTGAAACCGCTTCTTAGATTTCTCAGACGCGTAGACCTGGGAAGGATAGTTGGAAATGGATCGCGCACACTTTTCGAGACCGTAAGATCTACATATTCGCGCCGACGATTTCGCAACTCGCTATTGCGTGATTTACGATCGTTGCTCACAACCGAGTTTCGCTCGCGAAACACCGAATGATGTATTGTCGAAAAGAGTTGCGAAACAAGTTGCGAAAAAAAATGTATCCTTGTCATTAATTCCGTTTCTCCATGACTGCACTTTATTCCCGAAGAGAAGTATTTTCGCGCGTCGTCCGGTGATGCAATAAATTTTTAATCCGCATTCGTACATGCGCAATAAAGTTCACTTTCCCTTTACGAGCGCGCGAGCGAAATAGATTCTGTTGCATTCCAGCGAGTAAATCGGGATGGATAGAAAACAACCGTGAATAATTTTTGCAACGTAAATATAGAGCAGTGCTTGCTGCAAAGTTTCATTTTAATCTCGTTTCATTATTTTCAGTCGGACAACGTTTTATATAAAACTTGAATTGATTTGACAAAAAATAAAGCCAGAAGAGCTGTATGCAAGCTGTACGCATCGTAATGACTTTTTTTTTTTTAAACTATTCACTAATATCGCGTCATTACGTGAATTCTCTCTTTGTGTTCTCTCTTGTGACTACTCGCGGACTGAATTTTTCGCAATGTTCGGATTTCGTTCGGACGGACACACGCACAGTTTCCGAAAATAATTAATAGTGTAATGTCGTGATTCATGTTCGATGTTAATTAAAGCTGACGTTTTCGTACGACCTACCGAAGATTTATACATAAGAAGTTTTTTAATTAGTCTCAAAATTAAAATTTTTCTTTATTAACCGGCTTATGCAAATTAGAGCAGTGTCTGCTTTGCGGGCGAGGTAAATTTCGCAAAGAGTCGCGAAGAGAGCGGCGGAAGAGCTCGACGGAGGCCACGCGAAATGCAAATTTCAGCTTCCGGTTACCGCGTATATCTTCTCCGTGCAAATACATCCTCTCTTGGCGTCGCGACAAATATTGGACATAATTTGTCCGTCCGTAAGTTGGATACACGGATGTCACTTACATGACAGTTGCGTCACCTTTAAAAAAATTCCCGGGTAAAAGCGCAGGACGTAAATTTACGAATCATGCAGGGAGAGAGAGAGAGAGAGTTTGCATAGCCTCTGGATTTACTGCGTGTGAGGATAAATTCGAAGCGGCAAAAGATTCTCTAAGCCCGATCTACATAAGTCACAAAATGCAGACGTGATAGTTAATCGGAAGAATCAATAGTAACTATCGACGCTTCTGATTGGCTGTCGCGTCTACATAGAGAGAAAAGTGTTTAGATTTGTGACTATAATTACATGATAAAGTAATTATGATTAGAAGCATCATTTTTATAATCATTACTTCTCCTTTAGGGGAACAACTATATATTTCTTTCATGCCAATCATATATATTTTTTAGCAGAATTATCAATATAATTATTATTACTAACATTATAGAAGTAATGACTATAAAAATGATGCTCCTAACCATAATTACTTTACCATGTAATTATAGTCACAAATACTAAATACTTTTCTCTCAATGTACATTTGTGAACTGCGTTTTACGTTTGCATCTTATGTAGACGGTTTTACATGAAAGAAAACTACCGGCGCGTCATGTGATTTTAATTAAATTGCAATTAATTTGATTGCACTTCAATCGCATTGTCCCGGCGAATAATAACGTTAAATATGCGACTCGAGAATCGCGCGCGGAAGGGACTTTGACGTGCATTTACCGAGTCGCGCTGACTTGCATACGCCAACAATATTCATTTGCCGAGAAGCGTCTGTAATCCGCTCGCATTGAAGCGACATGAAAGACAATCGTCGTTGCAATACACGACGCACAAAGGCTTCGGATGAAGGCGGAATGCGGGGGAGCGTATCGCGCGCATAAGATTTACACTCGGCAATTTCGACAAGATTCGGGTTTCATTATTCAGATGGTGAATTATTTCGAGGGCTACGAAAAGGGGAGAAGAGCAGGGAAAGAAGGGGAGTGAACGGTTAATTAACAACAGTTTTCGCAGGGAGGGAAAGGGTCGGGCACGCGTTACAGCATCCGGAAAGCATTTAGACGAGCTTAGAAACAACCAGTCGGTGTGGGGCGAGTTTCCCGCCTCCCTGCAGCTTGTGAGGTGGAGTGGTGTAAACCATCGCGTGAGTGTAAGCGAACTACGAGACGGGCGGGTCCATTAATATCCGTCAGGATCGGTGGGACGAAAACGCGAATCGTCTTTGGACGACAGGAGGAGGCGCTGTGCGCCGGCGGTGCATCATCTGCTGAAGACAAGCCCTTAGAATATCGCCGGCGCGTATTCACCGGCGGATGTTCACGCCGAAGGTTACGTCGCGAGAATTAAATATCGTGATCCTCGATGGTTATACGTGTATCTCAAATACTTCAGACTCGTAATATCGATTACAGAAATGCCATCGCAAGGCTAACGTAATTTCACGTACTCTCTAAATCGAAATCGGTGAAATCTCACTGATTTCAGTGCTATACTTGTAACTATATCAATCAGTGAAATATGCACTGTCTTTCAGTGATAATACACTGATTCTGATTAATGAAAGTACTCCCCTCTTAATCAAAATCGCTGAAAAACAGTGAATACTCACTAATAATCACAGTTATAAGTATAGCACTCCAAATCGGTCAATAATACACTGATTCTTATTTAGAGAGTACGATAATACCGCTTCAATTCCGGGAGCACGTTCGAAATAATACGAGAGATGAGAGGAACATTTGAAAATCAAGATTGACGAGAATCCACGAAAAAGTTGAATCGCTGAATTGAATTCACTGACCTGATCCAACGAGCTCTGTGTGAGTGTGTAGTCCGTGGCCTTAAGCTCCTCCGCCAGAAGCTTCAGCATGCTGAAACTCACGCTGAGCGCCATGTCCTGAGTTCGCGGTAGCAGGAGCCGAGCAGCCGTTGCTTGCCTCGAAGTGATCATCGCATGTGGCAGATATTTCAGGATAACCTTCCTAAGATCCGTAGCGGAAACTGGCTGGCCGAATCTCAGGAAAGCGACGTATCCTTCGCCGAATCTAAAAGTCAAGTCGGCTTTACAGTTTTTCGAGGCAGGTTCTCAGCGCACGTCGAGTGACACTCGAATTAACCGTGATGGTCGCAATAAAGAAACAGCGATGGGGAAGTTATTCTGGAGCGGGAGAGCGCTGTTAAAAGATTTGCAGGGGTCGTAAGAGAAAAGCCAGTTTTATTAGCATTCTTAAATTCACGATTTATTCGCTTTCCCGTTGCATTCGATCGCGGGGGACGTGAATCTATATTTCAAACTCCTGGCTTGAACAAAGGACACGGGAGATCAGCTTTTACTGCGCTTTCTATACTGTAACAAAGTGCATTCGCCATTCTTTATCATTCAACGTACTCTCCGCGACACACGAGAGCGGATTGCAGGATAGGCTGCTAACGTGGACAGGATCATGTCGTAAATTCTACCCTCGATAGCGAGACACCGCGGGAGCGAAAGAATTGGTACGAAAGGAGAGCGAACATTTCCCGAGAGCTTTTCCGAGGGCTCTTTCGAACTTTAGCAATTAAATATTTATCGTGCGCCACGTTATTATTTTTTATAAATCATGCCGCGTTTAATATAAATTCTTTTGTACGCATTTAATCGATTTTAGTCAGAGTAATCGAAAACTAATCGAAAAGCTTTAATTGACCTTGTTGTTGCATTATTGATAATATCGAGTCAGATTAATTTTTCTCGCGCTATTTTTCCGCTAAGAAATCAAAATCAGCGAAGAGCTCAGCCTTCTTAGACCTAATTGTCATCGCGAGAAAAGATCAGCCTCTTCTTAGACTTAATTAAATTCTCCGGCTAATTAAAATGCATTATGGCAACTCATTAAAATTTTTTTTTATCAAGTCGCTAGGGGAAAAAATATTTGGCTTTCAGCCGACAATCTTGTATCGGGAATCTAATGAACTATTGACTTTTTCCCGTATCACGCTTCCGCTGTATCGTCTTACCTCTCTCAAGAGGATTATTCAACAAGATGATATAAAGATAAGAGATTTCAATTGAAGAATATATTCGTTAAGCTGCGGTCCCGTAGTAAGTTCCCGGTCGGACCAGAGGAAAGGATTGCGAACGGAAAATCAGAACTGATAGAAGCGCCGAGCTTTCTGTGTACGGTTTATGAGTCTGCTGGGAAATATCCGGGCTTAAAAGAGACGCGCTATTCTACGAAAAAGAAAGTTCGATGTAATCTTACTTGTGCTTCAAATGCTGCGGCGTTCCTATACACTTGAGACCGGCTCTAGCTAGGATGCCTACCCTCGTGCAAAGGTTCTCACATTCGGCGATGCTGTGCGATGTTAGTATGACGCATCCTTGACTCCTCGTCACGTTCCTCACGATTCTGGCCACGAGATTCTTTGTTGCGGGATCCATTCCGCTAATGCGCGCAAGCGCGAACAATAAAATTAACACAGAATTAAGTGACTTTCGTGTGAAATTAACAGTCGCTTGATGTAGTTGTAAAATTATGCGAAGTACCTCGTGGGTTCGTCCATGAGGATTATTGCGGCAGGAGCCATGACACTTATTGCAGTGCATAGCTTTCTCTTGTTACCACCGCTGAGGCTAGAGACCCTTCGATGAGCGTACTTGAGTAGATCGAGCCTCTTCAGCATGGTCTCTACAGCCTGAAATAATAAAATGAAATCCCTGGTATCCCCAATTTTTTCCGAACCTTTGTTTGCAAACTTAACTCTTAAAACTTAGCTCTCTTTTGCAACTCTGAGATAACAGAAGTTTACAAGAGCATCTTTAACAATGCTTCTCTAAAGTGTTAAATATCACAAAGGCAAAGAAAGACACAAGATTTAAAAATCTATTATTCAATCCACAGATCTAATCTTATATCTTTTTAGAGACTTATTCGTCTCTATCTACCTTAGGAACGTTGCTCAACCCGCAAATTTCACCGTGAATCGTCAAACACTGGTGGGGCGTGAGAAATTCATCCAGGGCGTCGCTCTGAGGGCAATAGCCGACTTCGCCGTTGCACAAGGGTCTCGCGCCAATCTCTTTTCCCTTCAGAATAATCTTCCCGGCCGTAGGAATGATTTCCGTTGTCAGCATCTTAAAAGTCGTGCTTTTTCCCGCCCCGTTCACTCCCAGGAGACCGAAACACTTCCCGGCCTGTACGCCGAAACTTAAATTTTGCACAGCGACATTTGTGCCGTACACGCTTCTGTATTCCTTCCGCAGCTTCACGGTCTTCAGAGTGTCGTCGACCATCCCGGCCTCGACTCGCAGTCTCTCCTTGGCTACGTCATCGTCCTCCTGCACCGTCTCATAATCGATCTTCTGTCTCTTCAGATCGGGCAAGACTCGACACTCGATCATCAGATTCAGCACGAACAGAATTGCGCCGATTACAAACAGGAAGACGTAATGGTAGCCGAGAAGATCCCAGCCGAGCGGCGACTTGTAAGTTTCCATGTGAAATCTTTGCAACAATTCGGAGGTGATGTCGTTCTTTGTGATCTCGACTAATCCGTCGCCGAGGGTGTATTGCGGAAAGATCATTAGGATATAATGCAATATGTTCCTGGCGTCCTCGGCCGTTTTACTTCGACCGAGGATGTCGAGGACTAAGATAGTCGCTAGGGAAGCCACACCTATAAAGGTATTTACGCAGAAGAGCACCATGTTGGACAGGCTCGAGTCGTCGAACGCTTTTTCGGCTAGATGCGAAAACGGTAACGCCGCCCATCTAAAATGATCGGTGAATTTTTTAAACAGTTACGTTACACTATCTTATGCGAGCAAACAATTAAACGCGAACGCTTACGCGAACAAAATTAAAAGAAGACAGACTCCGGCCAGATTATCTTTCGCAACGTAGGCTGACAAACCGAAGATCTCGAAAACGATGATCGCTAGGCAGACAGCACAAAGAAATACCTAAAAGAAAAAACATTATTGGAAATCATAAGACGATCTTTTTTTAAACGTTGAAGAAATTCTTCTCCCCATTAAAATAACTCACTATGAAATCCCAAATTAAAATTGTTGTCCAATACGTGATAGGATGAACTCCGGCCAGGTAGAATATTCTTTTCTCTTCCGACAATCGTTCTCTAACTATCTCCTTAGCTCCCTGAGCTGCAACCAAACTGAAAGCTATCAAAAGTACCAGCCCCACGCCGACGTCCGCCACGTGCTGCAATCTGAAGAAACAAAAATATAACATAAAATTTCTGACGTTTCTGAAACGACATTTAACCGACACGATTCAACTGCCGTAAAAATTTAAGAAGGAACAATCGTTTGGATATATCTTCTGCGCAATATACGCGTATTTGACCTTTAATATTAATCACGAAAAGCAAACAAGAGTATCGTTAGCGATTTGACGATACAAGTAGGAACTTTGCGATGTAACGTTGAAACGTATGCGCCGAGAACGGCGAACTATCGGGGTGAATACCGAATGATGCGGTACGTTAATTAAAAGTAAACGAAACGTCTGCACCGGGATGTTTCACTCGTCGACCCTTTTGGGTTCAAGAGCCTCGAATTGCGCGCAAACGTCTTCGCTTATCCGTTTGAAGGAATCCGCCCGCATCCCGTCATGTAAAATTCTGTAATTAATGTAGTTAATTAATGCGCGGATGCACGTAACGGGAAATATCTTCGACAGAGATTTTCTCCTCCAGTGATTCGCCGCACGAGAGGTGAGCGCTTACAGTGTCGTTCGATTCAGCTGATCGCTCGATAGCTTCAAGGGGTGATTAAGTGTGGTTAAATATCCTCGCATCCCAGATGCTCGCAGGATTGCCTCGTTAAGAGCGTTGAGATACGACGGCATCGAATGGTGGCCCTTGTTATTGTACCAAACGATGAAAAGTGGTTTCTCCTTGGAGTGCGACAGAGACCAGCCGCCGTATCTGCGAAACGATGTTTGTTCAGAAAATTTCGATCGGGTCTCAATGCCTAACTTTCGATTTAATACGAAATCTACCGTTTCTCTATATATTCTTGATGCGTCGAGACTATCCAATCCAGAGTAGGTCGGCCAGGTAGGGTTTGAAGAAGGCCTTCGACGGCTTTAGAAACGCCTCGGCAAGTTTGTTGGCCGTCTAGACATTCGCAGGTCCCGGTATCCTACGAATTATACGAGATAAATACGCAGTTGTTCATAATTCGAACTTGTTCAAAGTTCTCACAAATTTCGAAATAATTTTCGCTCGTTCGTACATTAGGTAAGGTTTGCCATGCGCCAGCATAATCGTCACCGAATCGATCGTGCAGCTGCATAGACACTTGTCGTAGAAACGGATCATTACTGTCAATACTGCAATGACAAAATATCAAAAAAACGTTAATAGTATTAAACGTTAACAGATAAAAAAAATGAACATTTAACTTAATTCATTTTGATCGAATTAAAACTTTAATTTGCAAAAATGTAAATGGTATCATCGTATTTTATTAGCAACTGATATTTTTACACCAACCATATTTTTTGTTTTTATTTTTTCCTTTCTATTAAAATCTTTTTATTAAATTTTTCCTACCTGTAAAAATAAGTCGGATGAGTGTCATAAAGTTTGGGAGTCAAAGCCAGGGGTGGCTCGTTCTCGGACGGTGGCCGTATCAGAGAAAATCCCATCGCGACTGCAACGAATATGGTCGGTAAAACGAGCGCAGCCAACGGCGCTCTCCAGTCTCTCGCGAAATGCCATAACCTTTTTTTTATCATGGCTTTCATCTGTCGAATTGGCGAAGGCTTCAATACCATATCAGTAATTAAATCGATGTTGTCATCTGATACTTCTGCGCAAAGTGAAACCCTTCATTTTTCTCTATAAACTTACATACCGTTAATCAAATTAAATTTCTACCTTTATAAAATGATAATAAATTTAATTTGTTTTAATCTGGATATAGGCTTAATTAAATATCCAAGACAGTAATTTTGAATGGCACAATATGACGTAGAAATTAATAGTTTTATTATTATTTTTTTTTACGTTTTGCGTTTTTCTCTTTTTTTTTTACTAAATATATTGTAACTTCAAAATTATGAGGTAAATTTTTAAATTTTGTATTTTTAAAAGACTACAATTTTATCATTAATTCTATTTTTAACTCTCTCCTACTCTTCTTATTTTTTTTAAATCTCCCGAAAATCTAAATGAAAAGTTAAATAGATCTTTTAATTAAGAAGATGAATTTTATGTATCCATCCACGTGCACGCGAAACATTTCTCACCGACGTGCTCCACATTAACAATGCTATCTTGACTCGCTCTGATAACGCTCGATCCGTTGTCTGCTCGTGCGCAAAGATCCAAGAAGACCCTTTCCAGAGTGTCGCATTCCAATGAGAAGTGCGAGAATCCTAGAAGCTTACGGTTGTCTTCTAGCGCTTTCGCCACTTGCGCGATGCTGAAACATCCCTGGCTTTACTCGAACGCAAACGCAGATGTTTAATCGATTTTGTCTCGAGCACGATTACAACGATTCCCTCTAAGATAAATCACGAGGCTCGAAGCGTCAAATATTTGCGAAGACGTTACGAGAATCACAGGCATTATCGTAAATCACCGTGCAATATAAGCAGATTTTATCTAATATTTTTTCCTTAAGCCCTACAACATATTGCACGCGAGTTTATACGATTCCTTTATATGAACAAAAAAAAATTTAAGAAAATACAATTGATACGATTATAAAATTAATCAATGTTTCAATGATGCGCGCGCGCATGTGCTAATAATTAATATTTCGGACATTTACTCATTGTTAATGCCATTCTTTCCCTGAAAAGGCAACGTGATGGTGACCTCTGAATCGGAGCCTTCGTTTATCGCAGTGTTCGGTATAATTTCCTCGATAACGGTACGAAGGGCCTTCAGGTTCTTTTTTTCAACCGGTTCAGCTATCCCTCCTATTCCCGCCTCCCCGTTGACGTAGTGATCTCCGGGCGGGAAAGATACGTTCAGTCGATATCCTCTGCCATACGTCATTTTCAAGGACAACGGCGAACCGGTGCATAAAATCTTCCCTTTGTGCATCACCACAACCGTGTCGCTCAGCATGTCGGCCTCATCCAGATGGTGAGTCGAGAGGAGCACGGTTCTGCCGATCCTGTGTTGGTCGATCAGTCGCCAGATCCGTCGTCGAGCCGCAGGGTCCACACCGGCGCCGGGCTCGTCCAGGATCACCAAACGTGGCGAACCGAGGAAGGCCAGGGCCACGCAGAGCCTACGTCGCGTACCGCCCGACAAACGCGACACGGGCTCGTGTTCCTGGCGTCCGAGTTCCAGGGAGGCCAGCATTCTGTAAGAAAACAAAAAAGTTTGTTTTCAGTTGGTAGATCGTAATTGCAAAACGATTTTCCAGAGAAGCTAAAAGAAGAATTATTTTTTTCTAAAATCACGCGTAGAGAAAATGTGTTAGAAAAAAATTGAAAGAGTTTCTCTGATTTAGTGTCTTACTCGTTAACGTTTCTCTGCATGTTATTATCATCGTTAGGTTTCTTAAGCTTCCAATAAAAGATCATGTGCTCCCTCGGCGTCAGAGTTCCGATGAGTACGTTATCCTGAGGACACACTCCTATGTCGGGCTTGCAACCTTCCTCGCCGTTCAAGCAAATTTCGCCGTTGGTCGGTGCCACCATTCCCGTTAGCATCTTGCTGTAATGCAACATTAACAGATATCGTTCGAGCATCGCCAGCGTGATATTGAATTGTATATGTGATTCGATTTTAAGGCGAAGTATATTAAAAATAATGACTCAAAAAGCGATTGACGTACATAATAGTAGTCTTCCCCGCGCCGTTTCTTCCTAGCAGACTTGTTACTTCACCCTCGCAGAGCTTCAAAGTGAAGTCCTCGACGGCGGCGACGTTACCTCGTTCGGTATGATAGATTTTCGTGACGCCCTCGAATTTTACGCCGATTTGCTTCTCTGTGACCGTCAAGTTACTGAGATCGCTCTCGTCATCTGTGTGTTCGGCAACAAATTCGACAGTTTGTTATCAAGTTTACAATAACGATGCCTGCGAAAGCAAGCTCTTACCGATTTCAGAAAAGCGAGATTAAAAATTATTTTCAAAGAAAAAGCAACACCATATACATACCAGCAAGTAAGAGAATATTTCTCTTAATTCCGATACCTTCAATAGTCAAGGAACAAACATAATGTTCCTTCTTATTTAAACTACGTTTCATGCGATGCGTATAATACATGCAGATATCGCATAAACCATTCAAACGTCGAGAACAAATTATACGTTACGCATTAAATTGATACAGAATATATGAACGATCACCTGATTTTAAAATACTTGCCGATTGTAAAAATGGAATAATAATCAACTGAAAAAAAAGTCAAAACATTTGCAACATTCATATGAATTTCATGCAGATATGATATTTACATGCTTAAACACAAATTGAGTATGAAAGCGTCCTGAAAGGCAAGAAAATATAAAAGTACATAATATCCACAATATGACAAGAATAAAAAGAACAAACTGATGCGGGATAACTCTTAGCTATAAATAAGAAAATTAACTCCCGTAACATTAGATCACCAATGATATTGCCGCGCGAATTGCGCTTTTCTTGAAAATAAGTCTTTCTCTTGAACGCAAAAGTTTTCACAGGAATTCTAAATTATTATGAACACCATGAAAATTGTTGAATTTCCACCATTCCGCGGGAGCGAAATTTAACCCAGTTTACGTCCATCAAAACGTTCTTTTTATCCCTGCTCCCTCGTGTCAGCCGACATGCGAGCTCGTCGCCGGTGAGCAGCGCGAGAGGCAAACTGAAAACAAACTTTCGTGACATGCACAGGGAAGAGTGCGATACCTTGGTAAGCGGCTGAGGGATGAAGAACGTCGTTAGTGAAATAGAGGTTGTTGACGAAGGCGAGGTAGCTCGGCCTGCCATAGAGAGAGCGTGTGTCGGCCCACCATAAGCTACGGGACCTCAAACCGTGAAAGCCCCTACCTGGAAAATTATCGGTAATGCTCGTCCGTTTCGCTGATAACTCACCAGGTCTCCTCATCGACTTCTCTTAAACGACGCGACTTCTCTCGTCACGTCGGATCCGCTCCTGGACCTTTCTCGCAGGTGCATCTCGTGATTATACGGAAGAGTGAGAGTACCGTGTGAAATGTACGTTTGCGAAAATGTGATGTACCGCATACCAGGATAGTATGCGTGATCTTATCATTATTTTGTTTGTGTGAGAGCTACGCGTTAGAGTATTTGAATGAATAGTATTTTCATAGTACTATGAAATTATTTAAACAGAGGATAATTCATTTTCTCTTATAAAGTGTTTAAATAATTAATTATTTAATCAATTATTGACTCAGTATTTAATTAACCGTTGAATTAATATAGATAAATTAATATATTAGAATGAACGTTTTGTGAAATATGAATTCTGAAATAATTTTTATCATAAATTAAAGGTCATTGAAATTGATCATTTCGTGACTTTTTTAAAAGCGAATACCCTAATTATGTTTCAAATAATTCCACCGCATAACTCTAACGATTTTAGTAATTGTTATCGACGAGAAAGTTGTAACAAAAATGGGGCATGAAAGACACAAAGAATAAGACCTACACCGATAAGATCAAGAACTTCGCGAAAAATTCTCTCGCTAATTAATTAAATCTTACGCATTCGCGCAATTACGAATGATCTCGTACAAAAAAATGGGGAAGAAAAACAGTGTCAGTGTTAGCCAATCTACTAGTCGCTCTTAACACCTCCACCAGAATGTCAAAGAATCACTTCCGAGAGGCGCGCCGGGTTTGTACCTGAATCAGTGTATCTAGCGATGAGGTAGCCGATCACGGCATACAGACAACCGTCGAAAGCGATTATTATCAATAACAATCCCAAAGTCATCGGATCACCAGGACTCGATTCCTCCCACATATTTTCCCAAGTAAGACCGACGCCTTGAACTTCCTTTCGCACTGCGTACAGGCATCCGTAACAGAAACTGGTCGACATGCTCAAGCACTGAGACATAAATTAAGGTTTTGCAACATTCTTGACATAAATAATAAAACAAACTATTCATTAAGCGCACAATTTTACATGTCACGCATTCGACTGCAATATTTATTATAGCACTTTTGCTTTGTAAAACTAAATAAAAATATGATTAGATTGCTAGATCGACTCACGATTAGAAGTTTGTGTCCGATTCCGAATACAGCCTCCATGGCGATAACAATGACATACGGCATGTAAGTTAATAGGAACATGACGACCGTGGTAACCGCGGAGAGACTGGCGGAACTAAACATCGTCGAGATCATGTAGCTGAAATGTAATTAAGATTTACAGTAGTTAACTTCGAAGGAGGAAATGTAATCGCGTGTCCGAATACGTGCAGTCGCACGACGTGCAAGAAACTCTTGAAGTGAGTACCTACCAGAAGGTCACTACGGAGAAGATGTAATCGAAAAGCAAGATGAGCACCACGAGAGGATTCGATTGCGGAAGAATTTTTCCAGCCAATAAAATTATGGAGATGCAAATCATCACGATCGACAGCTCCGCGTAAGACGTGATGAACCAAGCCAGGGTGTTTCGCCACGGCTTTAATCCCATTACGCTCATCACCTGGAAAATTAATTGAAGCGGAATTGAATAGATAATTATAGTGTCTCGATAAAAAATTAAATGTCAAGATATCACTTTAAACGATTTATAATTCGTATCAGATGTCAGAATAGAATTCTATTTATAATTTTAAATATATATATATATATAATTTATATATATTTTTTACTTTTTTATAAATTTTATTCTTCAAATGTCTTCCTTATTGCATAGCACATAAAATTATAAATTCTAGCTTAAATTTTTTCACAAAATGTAAGTAATCTAAAATAAACTTTACATGTTGCATTAACATTACATTTCAATCGTACCATGGAATTTTGCGATTCTCTTTCCCAAACGATATGTCTGACGGCCGATCCGACGCACATCATTAACGCGAAGAAAAAGCATACTTGCAAACCTTGAGACTCGTAAAGCGTCGTTTGGAATCTGTAACATTGATTTCCCTCGTTAACAAATAATTGTAAATAATTGCTAGTGAGAGAGAGATAGAGCAATATTATAATTTTCAACGGATTTATATTCTCTCTTGGCAGTTACAAAGTTTCTATCTCAAGACACAGAATATCGATTACTCACGGTACGTTTTTCCAACACGGGTACGGCATCTGTTGCGTGACCGTCTGCCATTCGAGATCGTACCTTCGTGTCTTCACTTTCACGATCGCGCGATCGATGGAGTCTTGGAGTTGAATGAAACCCCGAAGATACCTGAGATGTTCGATGAAACTGCTTTCCGGCCCGGGAAGCCAAAATTGATTTTTCAATCGTCTGGTGGAAGGCACGTAGTCCACGTCCATGCGGATCTTGTAAGTGATATTATCCGGTAATTCGTCCAGAGATTTCTTCGCCCGATGCGAAGAAGCGTCGTCCAGAAAGATTACCCCGGCCAGAAATTCGTTCGTGTCGGTCAAGTGGCTAGCTGCTATTTCCAGTTCCTCTTCCGTGGAAAATCCTATTGTTCTATTCACCAGCACGCATCCCATCATGTCGTTCAGCATGCCGATCATCGAAATCAGTTTCTTCGAGTTTTTCAGCCGCCATGCGAGCTCGCTGAGATTCAGCTCGGAAAAGTCACCTATGTGTCAACAATGTTTTTGAAGCATTTGTTCGCATTTTAATGCAATTTTTAAGTTTAGCTTTAAGATAAAGCTTCAAGTGAAACACGGGCAATACCTTCAAAATTGCCACCACCCATCGATTTGATCGCAACCTTCATAACGTCGGAGGACATTATGCTCTGTAATTCCTTCAAATTATCGCCCAGCTCTGTAAGATTGGCCACGGCCTTGAGAGTCTTCTCGATACTGTTTACCAGCACGCTGAAGTATTCCATCTGCACGAATGTTTCGTTCGTCAACGTCATGATCTCAGAGATCATGGAAGTATTAGGTGCGTAAAGAATATGCCCGCGTAACAGAGGCTTAACGTACGACCAGACGATCTTTCCGCCAGGTATGTCGAGCACAGTTTTGTACGTTTCTCTGCAAGATTCTGAAATTTTGAAAATTATTTTTTGACAATAAATCAATTTTACGATTCAATGCAATTTTTCATTTATCTCTTACCCGGCAAAGAATCGAGTTCCATCTGATCAGACGCCTTGTTAGTGTCCTTCAAGCTGGAGATAATTTTGTAAAATTGTCCCTCATCTTGGATCAATGATTTACCACAGAGTAATTTACTAGAATCCTTTAGAAATTGTGAATCTAAAAAAATTTACAAAATTTAATAAAGTGAATTTAAAGAAGTAAAAATTCGATGTTAAAAGATAATGCCAATATGTTACGTTGCACGACTTACTGGATAGCGCTTCATCCGTTTCTTCCGCATTATTTTCATCTGTTTCATTTCCGAAAGGAATGCTTGCCGACAGCTTATCTTTGAATAACGGAAATAATTCCGCGGCAACGCCAAGATTGTCCAGTATAACTTTCCCTTCGGTCTCGGTTAGATTTGCGTTAGCCAATATACTTTTCACGTTAGCGCTCATTAACTGAAACGAAGAAAAACATTTATTCAAATCCTTGTCGTCAATAGAATCAACAAGTAAAACGCTGTAATTACGTTTCTGAAAATATAATTAAAGTTCAAGTTCTTCATCAAGGTAATGGTGATATCCTGCGTCTGGGAGTCCTCCAATTGGCAGAGCGCGGAGCTAACTTCCTCGGCAGTCACGAGATTGTTGTCGAAGTGCAACATATCGCCAAGCTTCTCCGGTGAGCAAATGGTATCTTTCAGACTAATGATACCGCGTTCTTGCATGAAGACTGAAATCATGTCTATCTTGGCCTGGCCCAAGGTGAGAGCGATCTCGTTGGTGATGCCAATTTTGTCGATCAAAAACGTTCGCACGAAGTCCCAATTGTCGAACATTTCCTTGACAACGTCTGTAAAGTGAAAATTGTTAGCTGAAAAAAAAAATCACCGCGTAATCTAACGAATTTGAATTCAATACATTTCATGTCCAGCAGTCCTAGATTTTTGAAAATCTCCATCGATTCCAATGTCGCGATTATTCTGTGTAAATCGTCGATTATCTCGTGATCACTTATGAACGGTTCCACATCCTCGAGGAGTTCTTTCATCCTATAATAAAAAATGCATGTTTTTAACATAATATTAAATTGTTAAAAATTACAGATTTTTAAAATTACAGCAATGATTGCCAATAAATAATCCGTATTAACTTTTTATAAAAAGAGGGAGAATTTCATAAATTATCGAAGAATATTCCTTTTTATTCATATAGTTTCGTTTGGCATGTAAAAAAGATATAATCAAAATGTAAATGTACCCGTCGAATAATTTGTCGACCGTTTTATCCCTCAATATATTGACAATGCCATCGGCGATATCGGGAACCCCGAGAATGCTGGTGACGTCCTCGAGATCTATTTTACTAGCGACATCCAGCAGATTTCCGCTCTCTCCGAGAATCGAGGACAAATGAACCAAGATCTCCTTGAGCCAGAAGAGATTCCAGGAAGCCTCTGTGCGCCAGAAAGACAGCTGCCGACTTATGAGATCCACGTCCAGACTGCGAGCCAATCGGCTCGAAATGTCGGATACCGTTGGATATTTGGACGCCTTCGGATCGTATCGGAAGACCTTTGCCGCTCTCTTCGAGCTGAGAAAATTGTATAGAACTGTCGCGTTTTGGCAGTCGATTTTCGTTCTGCACAGAGTCGTGTTCAAATCGCTTAGAATCGCGTTCACGTTGATAGTGGCGTTCGGTAGCGCAGCGTCGATTTCGACGAGATCGGATTTCTTCACCACGTCGCGCAACGGTTTCCAAATCGGCACGTGTTTCTCGGCTAATCTGGTCAAATTATTGATGCTCTCGTGGATGGATGCCGAGTCCAAGATAAAAACATTCTTTTCCAGCATGTCCAGTATACTCAGAATAAATGTAATGTACCTTGAACGTAATGACGATAGTATTTACTTCATGTCACATAAAGACACTTGTTTGTAATTAATATGATAAGAGAAGAGAAATACTTACAACCCCGGTCGAGAAAATGTAGGACCACCGACAAATTTGTTAAAGCAGTTGTTTACTCTATCGCTGTATGTCTCGTTTTGGAAATCGATCAGAATGTCGGTGACGTAATGCAAAGTAGTTTCGAGAGTAGTTAAGAATTCGTCCAGCGTCTTCTTCTTATTCAGATATTTATAACCCTTCACCTGATATGTTTGTTTTTTTTTTTCAAATTAATAAGCGATGCTCTTCTATGCAATTGCATAAATTTATAATCGTCATTTCTTACCATGTTGCCTGTTTTATTCCAGTTGAAGTCATTCATCAAAATGTTATGCACCTCCGATATATTTAATCGATTCACTTGACAGAGTAGTTTTGAGTAGAGACTGTGGTGCATCAGTTGAGAATTTAAAATCTCCAGTGGAAGCGTAACACACCACGTACAATTTCTAAAAACGCAAAAATTGCGTATATTTTTTTCTTCATTATTATTTGATCAATCGCCTTTTCTTAGTGACACGTTTACTTACGCAACACGAGTTGTCAAAAAATTTCTTAAAAGCGATATTGATTTCTTCACCATGGAATATGCCAGAGTCTTCGTGTCCTGCAAACGTTTTTAATTAAGCCGCAACAGTTTTCTAGAGAGATTTAAGACAGAGTCTGCGCCTAACAGATCATCAATCCATATAGAGCACATTCAATGGATGAGCAAAGATTGTTATCGATATCTACCTTTTTCTTATATTGTGCGACGAAATTTTTTAAGGTGCCTTCCTCGAATGAGGTCCACCACGCAGGAATTTTCGGCTGCTTGTAGCCTTCCGATAAAGCGCGGATCGAAGTAGTCTGAAATCTCTGCACTCTCTGCAACAGCTGTTCTTCGTAAACGGATTCCGATGGTTTAGATATATTGAGTGCAACGTAACTGTCCTATAAATTATAATAATTTAAAGAATAAAATTTAATCTTAACGTTTATTTTTATTCGATCGGATATTACGTTGTATTTTCCGTTGAATGGCAACAAATCCGTCCATGTCAACTGCTCATCGCTCATGATGATCTTCTGACAGAAATTCGTAATGCTAGACAGTAAACCTCTCTTCCTCATGTAGCTGGGTGGAATCAGATACCGATCGATGTCGCAGGGATGCACTAGGCCAAGGGGAAGCTTCTGTATGAAATCGTCCAGTCTCTCGGACGAGATGAAGGTATCGGCGACGGTGATAAGAAGATTAGGCATATCCTCCACGAGTGTTAGCAGCGGCTTGAGTTTCGAGGTCTCGTGCATGACGCGCAGTTTCTGCCAGATATCTCCGCCGGACATGAGATCGACCACGGATTCTAGCAGTTGAAACAGTCTCCTCGACCCAATAAGATAATCCGTACCGTATGACGTCACGTTGAATTTATACCACGCAGAGTTTCGGTAATTGTGAATCCAGGATTTTTCAGATTTCAGGATCAGAGTCCAGGTTTCGTTGGACAGATTTTTCCACGTCGTCACGTTGAAGATGTTCGATGTGAGACTCACACCTGGCGACGCGGTGGTAAAATTCGAGACAACGTCCAATAATTTTGTTAACGACATAGTTAACGGAGTCGATCTCGAAAAGGCAGTTTTCTGACCGGTGACAACTTCCTGAAGAAAACACATATGTAAGAATATAAACGAATTAGAAACTATATTTTCAAAGATCAATTCAAAGCTTATTTGCGCATATAAGCGTGCCATTAAATTAAATAAACTGTTTAAATTTTGTTTAATAATGTTGTCTTTATTACGTACATAATATTCGTCGCTCGTGACAGTCTTCAGCAGCTGATAGGCATTGAACGAGCACACTTCCTGCAGGAAACGCGTTCTGTTCGTCGTGGACCAATAATCGGAATTAAAGTGATGAATGCACATAGTCTTCCTGATATCTTTGAAGGGTATAAACTCGCCGGTCTCATCGTTGAGCGTGCTAAGAGTGGCAATTAACGCGACCGTCTCTTCCGGATGAGCCTCCAGAATCTTCAGTATTTGGCGCGCATCGTTCTTTGCCAATTCCCAAGTTTTCAATTCGTAGTTGTGTATCTCGGCATTCTTCAATGCGTCGCTAATATGGATCAGAACCTCCGACACGCCTTCTATCAGTAATCTGTAATTCGACCATCCTTGACCTAGCTCCAATTCCTGAAAAAAATATTCATTTGTTTATCGCATTGCTTATTGCATTATCACCGATTAAATCTGAACTTTTGACTTCCATAAAATATAATGATGATAATTTAGCCATAATTTACCTTGTGGAAAGTACTCTCTTTGTTTGCGATCTCTAGACCCTCCTTCAGCATCTGGAGCGTGTGATCTAAATATTTTTTCGAAAACGGCGGCTCGATAGTTACGTTGTGCTTCACTGTCAAGCCGATAGCTTGAATAAGATCGTACAAATCGCCGATCATCGAAGCTACGTAAGATCGATATTGGTTGGCGGGTTTAAACCAGATCATTATTTCTGCCATATAGAGATCCGTGTAGACATTGAAGTTCTCAGGATCGAGATCGCAGGTAAAATTTTTCAAGGTCCTGTACTCCTCGGCGCTCAGGCCGACTTTAAAATCCGACAACCAATCGAACAACATTGAGCATTTGATTGTAGTGTTGCTTTCCAATGCTGTGACAATATGATTGTCTATCACAGGGTCGGATATCCCGTTCACCAGCGTCGATAGAATAAAAGGTAACTGATCGTGGAAAATAGTAATAGGAGAGGTATTATCGAATCCTAACAAGGATAATAAACTGATTTTCCCTGTGCCTGAAAAGTAGAACATCGCAATAAAGATTAGAAAATCAAATAGTCAATAATATCGATTTTCAAAGGATCACACGCACAAAAGCGTTATATAATAATTTGAAAATCTATTTACCGCTTTTCAATATGTCGGTCATGATACGTGCGCTTTTGTGAACGACGTTAGATAGATATTTAACAAAAATAAGAACTCGATCAGTAACGTTGACTGATGGTTTCCAAATTTTACTTGCAGAAAGATTGTTGCCGAAAGATGCGATCGCCTTGTCGATCTCCAAGTCGATATGATCCAAGGTATTTCTTAAACAAACATTAATCTTTTTAAAATAACCACTGTAAAAACTATGACGTAAAATGTTTAGGCACCTCGTAAGATTCTTTTCTGATTAGATTAAAAGTACGATATCTTTGCCGCGCTAATCCTTTATTACGTAATATAAAATATAACGTTTACCTCCAGTCACCTTGCATGTTTGGCAATCTTTCCTCGATAATGTCATCCGATTCTGTCATGAGTGTCTTTAAGTATTTCGCCAACTTCGGTTCTTCCAATAGAACAACATCTTTAGCGTTGTTTATCAGATCGTCGAATTTCGTCACGAATCGTCGAAATTTCGTGTAGCCCAGAGTCCAGTTGAACGGTGGTAAATCTACATTTTCATCATGCTCGAACTGAAACACAATTAAAGACATATTTTCAATATTTTCAATAACTATTTCCGTAATTCTCAAGATTTATTTTAGAAATTTATATTGTTTCTTATTTATCACATATTTTGCTTATACATTTATATTAATCGGCAATGGAAGCTTTTTATTTGTGAAAGAATAATCCTGTTTGGTTAATAAATAAATAATTAAATAGAATGAATAGAATAGAATGAAAACTTACAATTTTTCGGACCCTCATTATGATCGGTTGCTCTCTCCACTCTTTGATAAAAAGACCTGGGTTGCAGGCGATCCTTTCGAGCTCTCTAACGACTTCCCGACTTCCGTTTCTTAATTCTAATGCAGTGCCAACGCTTTCGTTCATGACGCAGGGCCACATTACCTCACGTTCTTTGTAATCATCAAAAGCCGATATCTAATGACAAAGGGCGTTCATCATGCTATATTTCGGTTTTTTGAAATTAATCTTCGAACAGATACAAAATGTCACTTACAAGCGGCACCGGCCGCAGGGTTATTATGTCGACTATATCGAGGATGATCGGGGATAAATTTCTTAGGAACGTGCCGACAAGTATCTCGGTCTGTGGCATCTCCTGCAAAACGTCGGAAAGCTTCACCGCGTGATCGTGCTTCTGGATCTGATCGATGATCCTCTCGATATTGTCGAAGACTATCGAGGTCGCCCACGCGAGGCCGTAAATATTCTTCCAATTTTTCTTGGTTTGGATTCCGAACAGCGGACTCTCCATCACGTCAAAGACCTTGCAGATTAAACCTACGCTGCAGACATATGTAATGTGTCACTGATCATTTTTTATTGCGAGCAAATCCCACGTGGCGTACGCGCGACAGTAAATAATAAAAGATTCTCGCGTAATGAAGCGCATTGGAAATATTTCTTACCTGATCTCCCAAGCGTCTTTCGCCGTTATGTTTGTCGTCCACGAAGTCTTAAAGTTCTGTCTCAATTTCTCCAATTTCTTCGAATCGTAATGCTGATCCTCTTGGTGCACTAGGGTATCGACGTATTGGTAAATCTCGATTGTCTTCTCGTTGAAGGCCGTCCAATTAAATTCCCTTCGCCTATACGTGGCTTCCTCGATTTCGATGTTGGTCACGTTCAATTCCAGATTCCTTTGCACGATTTTGGATAGATAGCACGTCAGCTCCTTCAGAATCGTGCTGTTAGATTCCTTAGGAAAATTCAGCAGATCCGGCGGATTCGGTTCCGTGCAGTACGTTCGCGTGAAATTAGAATACTCCAGGATCTGCAACGTCTGTTTAACGAAGATCGCATTGAGATATTAAATCTAACGGGGAGCACACAACCGAAATCTATAAATTATGCAAAATCTGAGATTTAATTGCATTTTGAAAGGACCTTATTTTTATCCGTGACGGTGAGGTAAAACGAATCGATTAACTCAGCTTCGTGTCGGCGAACCTCCCCGATCCAGTTGCTAGGATTATTTCGTAGATCTTGCAAAATTATTTCAGCTATCAGATCCATATTTTCCAAATCTGGCTTGATGGTCATGTACGATAAACTACGATAACCCAGCATCTTCGCTATGCTCAGGTGAATTCCCAAGCTAAAGAAAAATAGAAAACATTGATGCATGAAGTTACAATAATTTATGGATAAAAACAATTAATTGGAATACCAGAGACGGATTCAATTATTTCTCATTTAGAAATAATTTTGTACGTAAATATAATTAGGAGAAGCACATGGAAATGAGTTGAAAAATATTTGCTTATATTGTTTAGTACACGGTTTTAAACAAGTACATAAGTAAAATTCATATTAGAGTTTTTATTCTTTTCTTACTCACATATCTAATCTTCCTTGACGTTGCATCTCGTTGAAGGTTTTGTTCCATTCGTCGCTGATTTGAAAAATGCTCCAGTCTAAATATTTTACTTTCCGCGCGTTCAGATAAGTCACGAATCCTTTGATATTTCTCACAACGGATGTTAAGTTTGCATTCTCGATCCTGACTACTTGTTTGAATGCCATGGTGACCATGGTTGATAAAGTATTCGTCACCTGAAAAATATGATTCCTTTAACTATGTAATTAAAACACAAATTGACCGTCAATCAATTGTTGTACATACGATTTTTCCAAATTTCTCGAATTCAAAACCGTCGTAGATATCAGTAATGAATTTCTTTCCGTCGTCGCCGCAGAATAATTCGTTTATTTCATTGGATTTGTCCCGAAACTCATTGTAATTTTCAAATATCTCTCTCATTGTGTCCTCTTGGCAAAACATTTCATCGGGTTTCTTTTTTCCTAAATTATTTACTAAACGCTGTAAGAAAGGTTTAGAAAAGTGTAATTTTATTAATCAGATTTAAAGATAATCGTCATTGTTTAAAGGAAAATATAATAATACTGTAACATATATATCGTATAATAAATCTAACAAACCTCTACAAAATCTAATCGGGAAAAGGACCGCATAATCGTTCTATACACAGTAGGTTGGATATTTATCAATATCTTTTGGACCAAATTCTGATGTCTTTTAGAGATCTCATATAATCTATTCAAAGTTTCTTCGTGAAGGATAGCAACGTGATGAGTCATTTGCACGATATTATCCATTAATGATACAATATATGTAATTGAATTTACTAAGTTTTCGGAAAAGAAGTATTTGAGTCCGTCGAAAACTTCAGCGGCTCTAAATTAAAAATTAAATAAATATTATAGACAGTTAGATGTCCGTAGTTTACCTGTGTCTAAAAAAAAGATACTTGCAATTCAAAATCATCCACGTGGCGATCCAACAGTTTTTTAGTGAGCTTCATGCCATCCTGCAAAACCAGAAAAGATAGATCCAATATCTGCGTGATATTTTCATAATTATCCCGATTCGAGGAGAAAGTCGATATTGCCCCGCGCAACCGTTCCATCACGGTGAAGAAATCATCCGTGGAATTGTCTTCGTGATTTTTGACAACTTCCTTCACCATCTTCAGGAGTCTGTTGATCTTCAAAAATCCGCTCCGAGCGACCGGCCAATCTCTTTCGTATGCAAATACGGGATCGAGAACCACGAGGGCTTTATTGATGCTGAAATTAAAGCGCCATGTTCATACTTTTCGAGAATTATTAATGTAGAGAGTCTTTTTGAGAGATTTTAATTTGGGAACTTGAAGAAACAGATAGGGGCGAAACGTCGCAAATCGACTCACAAATCCAGATCAATTTCCTTGAAGGTTACATTTTGAAAGACCAAGATTATTTTCGGTAGCCATTCACGAATCCTCAAGTACTCGGGTATGTATTTCTTGGCTGTCTTCAAATCGAGAATGGTCTCCGTAGCCCGCTTCAGATCCTGGAAGAAATTGTAATCGCGAAATTTCGCCATCGCGCGATCGACCATCTCCAGTAAACCAGTAAAATCCAGGTGCTTCGAAAGATTCTCCAAAATATCGGGGATTACTAGCGGGTCGATGTTGCAAAGAACATTCGAGATCTCCGTGATGTCCTCCTCTTTGGATACAATCAAATATTTTTGCAGACTTTCCGGGGAGCAAATGACGCCTTCGATATTAGACGAACCGAAAGTTTGAATTAACTGCAGCAGAAAAAAATTGACAAAAGTAATTTTTTCGCGCTGCAAAAAATAAATTTAAAAAGAAGATATACACTTGTTAATACAAGTTAGACAATTCTCTTGTTTATTTTAGACGTACACTTGTACAAGATTGAAAGAAATGACTCTAGGTGTATTTAATTAATGGCATATTTGTTTAAGCAGATACTTGATTGCTTACGTATATTAATTTGACGGATGACTCAAATAAACCGTCAATTAAACCGTCCCTCGCTCTCGGCATATGAGATCTGAGTAAACTCTTAATTTGCTCGTGATTGTTGAACAAGTCGCCCAAACGGATTCCTCGATCTGTCGACATATATAGACATTTAATTGCAGAAGTATCGAGTTAAGTTTCAGGTCGTTTGCAATGTAATCGTACCGAAGAGCGCCTTGATTTCCGGCTTGGTGAGTATTTGTGCCATTGACTTCAGCAGTTGGATACTCTGCGGCAATGTTTCCACAGCGGAGATAATCGTCTTGTTAGTGAGCATCGGTTGCAGTTCCACGATTAAAGGACCTAAGCTATTATTGCGAAAAGGAAAAAGAGAGAATAAGCCTTTCCGGATTTGAACGGATTAACGATACAATCGTCGCGCAAAACTAACGTGGCGTTTTTGTACGAGGGCACCTTCTCGTACTCCGACAGCGGATCGCAGGGATTTCCGACGCTGCATATGTAGCTTTGCACGAACGGCAGAAGCCCGTCTTGCGGCATCGACCTCGCGGGAAACTGACACGTCGGGTGATACTCCGGACTGACATTATCGCGCACCGTGTAGAGAATCATGAAAACCACTATCGGCCAGAAAAAAATTAGGGCCAGAATTCCCTGAAATTATTTCAATTTAGACGGATTTACTTGACAAAGCGGAAAGCAGATATCTCGTTAAGTTGGCGTACTCACTGGTTGTCGTTTTCGAATGATGTAGTTCTTCCAAAGAAGAAGCCCGAGTTGATCGATCCTCATCTTTAACGAAGTATAACTGTGACGTTTGATGCTGCAAATTATTTCGAGATTTTAATGGACTGAACAAGTTGATACGCAATTAAATGTAACATGAACGATGAAATAATTTTATTTTTAAATAGTATCCGGAAAAGTTGAACAAGTTGATTTTTAATATATTTTCTTTTATCCACACAGAAAGAACAATTTTACTAAGGGATCTAAAATTTTGTTGGATACAGATCTAAAAATAATTTTGTTGGGCCATCAAAATAATTTTGTTGGAAACTTAAAAATAAGCAATGATGATGAACAATGATATAAAAAATTGTGATATTCCAGTAATTGATTCGAGTTCTGCATAATTATTTTAATAGTTCAATAAAATTACTTTTTCTGATCTACATCCAGCTAAAATTTTAAAATCGTTCTTTCCGTGCATTTCTATAAAATTTTATAAATGTACAATTATCTTGCTCACATAATTCTCACGGATTTCTATACTTATTTCTATACTTATTTATTTCAGAGGTTATCTCGATGATCTTATAACTACTATCTGTTACGTACGAGACATCGATTATCTAAATAATAATATACTAGAAGAAAATAATAATATATTCGGTTTACTAATTATACGAACTTTTCAACACAGAAAAAGCAAAACAAAATAATAAATAAAATACAATATTACAATATTACAAAATAATACAATATTAATATAACAATATTAACACAATAATAGGCCGTAATTTGAACATAAATTAAGAATTTCAAAATTAAAAATCTCTGCTTTAAAAAAAATCACCGTTTGAATAATGGATTCTTGCTAAAATAAAATATTATCACGATTTAACAGATACATCCAATTATCTTACAAATTCAGACATTTTTTACGCAAATCCATTGTTTCGTTAGAAAAAGTTATTTAAAATCGCAACAATGCCTGACGATAGCTCAGCAGGCGCTTACGAATCGACGAGATCTCGCTTACAAAGATCGCGCTTGCTGTACCGAAAATCCCTGTGCGATACAATGGAAAGTTTCGCTAGTTCGCGTGCGGCCGTGCCGTATACTTTTGCCATCTGAGAGTGCTCGAAATGTGTGGAATTCACTTGAACCGAGTGCACTCGGAAAAATGCAGCCAGTGAGTGGTGACCTATCAGAAAATTTTATCGCCGCATGAAGAAACAGCTGAAAATTTTTCACCGCTGCGGAGTTGCATTCACGTCTCTGTGTCTATCTATTACTAAGCGGCGCAATCATGCGAGTAGCACCGGCGAATCCACTTTCATTGCGAATTCAGACTCGGGGATACACGGGATAAATAGCACTCCGAAATTGCCCCGCCGCGTAAAGAGTACGAGCGGAATTGTTTGATAACAATTTAAAATTAAACACTCGTGCGATATTCACACAAATATTTTATTCCAATATATTCGCGAAACAAAATCTATTGTTTATACGTATTTTATCCTCTTATCGTTATGCTATCGGATATCAGTTATTTATATTATATATATGTGTACATATTTCAAATTTTTGTAAAACGAAAATTCCAACTGCTTCACCGCATATCTTTCCACAATCATTCGCGAATGTGTCAAACTGACGATGCCATTCCGGAAAGAATCCGATATTTCAATAAAACTAAATTCTCTATTGTCCTTTTGTGGCCGGAGATCCGCTCTGCCGATCGTAGCTAATACACGACCCGAACTCGACTAGTCCTATTTACCAAACTTTGAATACACGGTTGAATTTCACGCTCTCTTCCGGGCCTCTCAAGGATCTACGTTCCACGAAGTTCGTTTTAATTATCTGAATATACATTCATTTTATGTTAAATAAAGATCGTTACTGCACGAAGCAATTGCAAAAGTTAGTATTTACGTACTGCAGCGCGCCCTTCATCAGCTGAAGTTCAAACTTGGTTACGTTAATTCGAAAAAATAACATTAAAAGCGTTACAAAGCAGCACTTCGCGGAAGTGGGAGGGATAAAATTTATTGTTTGCCTATCAATATCGAAAATGGAATATTTGCACTGCGAGATTCGACACAAATACATACACGAGCAGCGTCGCTAATTTGCGTGTCCGTCGATGCAGCTGCAGCCGGAAATGCGTACTGTTCTGTCGCGTGCTGCACCGACGACAGGATGCGTTACAGAGATATGGAGCAGTGAACCGAGCGGCTGTTCTCGTGCAAGGATAAAATGCGTATCAGAAATAAATGTCCTGTCCGCTTCAATCTCCTTCCGGAAGAAATTACAAATGCAAAGCAACGTGCGCAAAGGCCGGAAGAAATGAGGACCATGTTTCCGGTTATTAGGCGCAACTAATTTTAGTTTATAAATTTGAAATTATGAAAATATATATATTATTAATAGTATAGAATATAATATAGACCGTTTCAAATGAGTTTGCATCGAAAGAAAGAATCATATTGAGTGAAAAGAGATTAGCATAAATATTTTTTTTTACGAAGATTTCTTACTGCATAATTATGCGTAAACAACCGAACGGTTACAATAAACTGATAAGCTACAGAAATTCTGAAACAGCAAATTATAACGAAAAATGGAGACAAATCTTATGCCGCGTTTCGGAATTTTCTCCGATTTCTTCTTCTTCTTGATCGCGTGACCTCCAAATTAATCAGCATTCGCAGTCGCGTACACGACGACCGGTTATTCTCATGTATGATTACATGAGTCCCTCATGAGATAACGAAGATTCGTAGTAATTATTGATTTGCTAATCCCGTGGAGGAATATGTCATTAACGTAATCGCAGACGATGCGGCTGCACTTACAAAGAACTACCGTGGCCGTAATACGATTGAACGAAAATACAAGCGTCCGTCGTCTCTGCAAATATTCTGCAATATTCTGCAGTCTGCATCCCGTGCAAATACATTAAATCAGTAAATTGTAATACAATCAGTAAGGAGATAATTCCTCGGAAAAAGAAAGAAAAAAGAAGTATGTTACTGTTGTATCGAAAATTATTTTTCGATGAAATTAATCACTCACGATAGGAAAAATTTATTCCATATTTCTCCCGCTCCTCTTTCATAAGGAATCACCTCCTCGTGAAGATTGTAGCACGATTCACTCTGTATATTACTCTCACTCTGTATATTATTAGATGTGTGAGTAGATAATATTTTGCTGCTAATGGAACACAAATAGAGAAACGTTTGAGGAACGTTTCGCGATGAGACTCGATAGTACCGTTGAAAGCAAATATATAATCAATAAGATCAAAGTCATGCGTTATATAAATTATCTATACGATGTGTTCCTGAAATTGTGCGCTTTTTTTTAGAGCATAGTGCTTCTCGCGTTCTTTATACTTAGAGTCTCGTTTTCGTAAAAGTGAAAAAATGCGATAATAAATTTTAGATGCAACCTAATAAATAATTTTAAAATAAATACAGCCTAATAAATATTAATTCTAAGACAGTAAATATAGTCTAATAAATGCAGTCTAATAAATATTAAATATAATTATGAATATATATTATAATTATTCGAATTATGCTTGTTTTTAAGCTGTTGCTTATTTCTTACTGTTATATCTTAATATACTTTACTTGATATACATTTATATTTTGATAATGAGTTTATTCTGAATTAATAAATTTATCAGTCTGGCACATTATTATCAACATTTTTTAATAAATTTTTGTACTCTCATTTCTGTCTCTTTTGGACTCTTACATAGTTATATCCTTTCCGAACTTCTACACGAAAAGAATGGTTTTGCTGAAAGATTTAAAATTTTAGCTGGATACAGATCAGAAAAGTAATTTTGTTGAACTATCAAAATAATTATGTAGAACGCTCAAACTAGTTGCTAGATTATCAAAATTTTTTGTAGCATTGCTCATTATTTTTAAGGTTCCAACAAAACTTTTTTGGATCTGTATCCAGCAAAATTTTAGATCCCTCAGCAAAATCGTTCTTTCAGTGTGCATTTTGAGTTTTCGTGCGTATTTGATAAAGATTTGCCACGACCATATTTTGCGAGCATATTTTTATATTGATCCTGCGATTTTGATTATAACTTTTATGTTTTTATTATTTGACTGACTTTGTTTATAACTACACTGAAGATGGCCTAAGGTCATCAGAGGTTTACAAAGATCGAAACGTCTGTATATTTTCAACAATATTATATAAATTTTAACATCAAAAGCTTGGCTTTGCATTATTTGATTTTTAATTTTTATTTATATTCTTTTTTAAATAAATACAGCCTATGAATAATTCTGTAGGCAGTAAATATAGCTTCTACTGATTGAACTTGATTAAGTTCTAAATTCGTCGAAGATGAATATTTATGCTATCAAGAATGTTTACGATACACTCGGCATTTGACACATTTATATCTGAGAATCGTGTTATTCACCCGCGTTTCTTTTTTAGATAAGCTCGCAATCACATAGAGACAGTGATGTTCAACTTTTTTAAAACTGAGGGTTATCTTAAAAAATTCGTAAATTAATGTTAAATTATACTCAATTTGAGTAATTTTTAATCCTATAAGTCGCCATTGCTCTTACTCAATATGTCATTAATTTAACTAAAATAATAGAGTTAAACAATTTAACTCAAGAAATTTATTAAATTTGACTCAAAAAAGTTTATTATTTACTAAATAAATGCATATGTTAATATGGACTTTATTTACTTGGAAACTAAGCAATTCAACCATAGAAATTGATTAGACGTAGTGGTATTTTGTATTAAACTAATACATTTTGACACAAATAGAAGTTAAAAATAACAAGTGTTATTTAACTTAAGAAATTGATCTAAATTTGTTTTTTTGATGTTTAACAGTGTAGATAAAATCTTATGGATCACATAATGTTTCTTTTGAATTCTATTCTATTTCTTTAGTTTGAATAAAACAAAAAATATGATCCTATATTTTCGGCTTATGCGGCTGGCGAGCCGCAAAAGAATTCGAGCAAAATCTTGCGGGCCACGGATTAAACATCACTGACATAAGGGATTACAACGAATTATGATCTCCCACAAATCAAGATGCTATGATAATATAAGCAAATAAATATTAATTTGCATAATTTTTATCAGCTATAATTATTCCGAGACACGATTTTTTTTGGATTTTATAGTGACCGTGAATTACAAGCCGGTTTCTGTTTATACCGCCAATAGCAAACTTCTGGTTCTACGAAAAGTCGAGCAAAAAAGAGGCATTCCGGTCTGCGCCCAGAGCTTCGTTTATTAACACTCCGCGAACAACGCGCACTTTCACTGGTTCCATGTGGCGTACTGTTATGCGATCACGATCGCATGATCGCGGTTACGGCGCCCGAATAAACCTGATTCATTTCGTAACAATCGTCGCATTCGACACGTGTAGACTTAATGATGCACCTTTTTTATGCGCATTCGAATAAAATCGAGCTAATAAATCGAAATGCCTCGCCGACCCCGGCGATCAAAGTTCATCATTTCCAGCGTACTGTGGAAACAAACGCGGAGAAATCATTAATCATAGTCTTTTTTTAATACGTCAATTGTTTTCCTGATGGACAATAACGATCGCATCGTCGATCAAATAGCCTGTCAAGTGAAATACACGACAGATAATAACGAGACTTTGTCACGTCTAATTAAGCTACAAAAACTGTAGTGCGTGTCCGCGCAACCGCGTAATAAATCAAATTATTATAAATATTATTATAAATTGATAAATCTAAAAGTTATTTTTTACGTCAAATTAAACGAGTGTGCACGCGGTCGCAACGTTTTCCATCAAACGCGCGTTGCCTCGATTCTTCTGGTGTTTTCAGGTGAAAATTCACGATCCGATTATTAATATGTGCGGCGCGGCCTATTGTCCGAATATGCGAGTGTCGTTGACACGTAATTATTATACGCGGCAGTGAACATTGTTGCGACAACGCGACAGCGCAACAATACAAGACGGTAACGTAAGTTTCATTTCATGTTCTTCAAGGCGATACCGATGCACGGATATCTCGCATAGAATACGTTGGTACTGAAGTAATAAACATTATCACTTGATTACAAAACAAAAGCTTTAAGTAAGAATATATTTAAAAATCGTTTAAAGACGATGTTGACCCTCAGTCCGAATTAGACTGATTCGACGAATATTTCAGTCTTGTCTAACTATTTCTTGCGTACAAATACCCGAGTTCTCGTCTACTTTTAGTTAGCGCGCAAGATCTCGAAGTCAAAGTTCAAGGCCGCTGACGTCAAATATCGAGTGATAATCGTGACTAAGCAGACTAATCTTTCTCTGCTGTCAAGCGTTTAATTCACACGAATCTCGATAAAATGCAAAATTACTGAACGAATCTTTTCGAATAGATAGTGCTAACGAGAGCATCGCTTCGAGAATCGAGCGTAAGTAAATTTGCAATTAGCGTGTCATGGAATTACGCAAATATGTAATTGGTGAGAATTGAACGATATAAACATGTTTTTGCATTAATTTTATTGAGCTCATGTTTTTGCATTAAATTTATTGGTACATGAGAAAAGCATATAAAATCGAAACCGCGTACGCGGAATTAAAATGCACAAGAAAGATCTTTGTTTATTTGCATTACAACAGATGCACTAAACACATTGAAATTTATATATTCATATTGATACTATAAGAGGATTAAGTCAGAATTGAGTCTTCAGATATTAAAAAAAAAATAGCGAGCATTGGACTTTTTTTTTTATTTTGTTGGTCTTTGTTGACCTTTTGGATCTTATTGATCTGCGCATTAATCAAACAAGAGAATATTATTTAATCCAACAAATGAAATTGCAAATGAAGATGCAAAAGAGAAGAGTGGTTTAAAGTACTTAACTGCAATCTTCCGCATAAACGTTACGAGGGGCAGAAATAAGTTCAGGGTCGTTAATAAAATAACATAAAATATGAGACACCCGACATTGATATAAAACACAATATTTTTTTAGTCATCTCTCGAGTTGTCGAGAAAATGATAAATTACATCTGAGAAAGAGAGAGAGAGAGAGAGAGGGGAGAATAAAAAAAGAAACATAAAAAACGCGCGTAGATTTCTTACGAACGCAATTTCAATATGCAAGATTATAAATGAAAATGATTTCTATTCCAACCTCGGTTCAGGACTGTGTTTCAAGATCGAAAATATTCGACGCGCAATTTGCGTGGAAAGAATGGTGTTTTTGCTGTTTTTGCTAAAAGATCTAAAATTTTTACTGGCTACAAATCAGAAAAATAATTTTGTTGATCTATCAAAATAATTATGTAGAACGCTCAATTGCTAAATTATCAAAATTTGTTGCAATATTCTCATTATTTTTAAGGTTTCAACAAAATTAATTTTCAGATCTGTATCTAGCAAAAATTTTCCCTCAGTTCTTTCCGTGCAAGATTGAAAAATGTATGTAAATTCACGTATAAATATTGTTAAAAATAGCACCAAGATTCACCTCTGACCCAATAGACTTATTTATATTTAGTTATTTATATTTAGTGCACTTTATACTTAGAGAATATCATGAAAGACTTATTGTTAGACAAGACCAAGTCGAACGAAATCTATGTCTCGTGCGAATGCGAGAACAATTAATCTACAGGAATGAACGGACTGGGATAGGGAGAAGGAAGAAATCGTTCATCGAGTGTCGTTGATTGCCCTCGCGGTACCATCTGCGTTTGACAGATGCGCGTTCGGCTCCCGCGGCATCGCGTGTGAATGGCAAAAGCCTTTACAGCGAGGAAGTTCAGGGTCGCGTGCGACCGCACAAAGTAACCACGAAGACGCAAGGAAGGAGTGCATCCTTGCTTTTCTCGGAAACGTCGAACGAGCGTTTCGCCAGCAGCGATTGTGGCAGCTGGTCGAGCAAGTTTCCCGATCGTCTCCTCGAAAGGGATCCACGAATGAGGAGCGCGATGCGAGGGAAGATTCCTTCCGCTATAACGATTCTCCGTGAAGTTTGCTCACGTTTTTCTGCGACACGAATGCGCGACAACACGATGCGAATCTATAGTTTCGTGGATTTTCGTAAAGCCTTGAGACGCGCGAATAATGCGCAACGCGCGTTCTCCAAAGCGACATTCAGAAGCGAAGTACAGATTGCTCGCGGCGAATTGTACAGGATTGGACGAGATGACTTTTTTCGTGAGGATACTAATCGTTCGCATGATTCATTGTTTGATAAATATCTAAAAACATATTTCTTTATATATACCTTGGAAATCTAATCACTATAATAATACTATTTGAGTCCTTCTCTGTTTATTAGCGCGATATGTGAGATATTCTTGAAAGATAGCATTATCTCCATCTTAATTTTCCTGCAATTAACTATATAAAACTATATAAAACAATAGTTTGAGATAGCAGAAATTCAACCGCACGACTCCACTATTATCTATGTTTGCTGTCAACTTTCGTAGCTTCATAATCAATGTTATTACTAAACAGTAATTTATCCGTGATTTATTAGCGTAAAAATAGAAAAATCATTGAATGAAATTAATCGAACGCGTAAGATAATTACATGAGAGATCCTTCGAGAGAGAAGAACGATATATTTATGTAACTTAAAATTTTTTATATCACGAAGCTGAAAGAATTTCCGCATTTATCTCTTTTTCTTTGTTTTTTTGTTTTTAATATACAAGTGCGATCAAGAAAAATTTACATTATATACTTACAACCTCGAAACAACTGATCACTTTGCCTCTGATTTGCTAAAGTCTATAAGAAGTCTAAGTAAACACCGGCGTGATTTATCCTTATTGATCGATTAGATCGCGTGAATCACGGACAAATCGCGTAATCGCTCGGCACAGATCACGATCAATGAGCCTCGCGAAGTTCGTAAACCCTTTCGGAGCACATTGCGGGCGCGCGTGCGCGCGCGCGCACGAATCCCGAATAATGGAGAACTGGAGAACAACTCGCTTCTGCGAGATGCACCGAGGAGATTGGCGAGAATTGCCTGTTGCGGTCAGCGCGCAAAACTCACACGGATTCACGAACGAAAGCGAACTTGTCCCGGCTTGTTTTCTTGTTTCGCGTTTTTCCCAGCTAACTCTCCTCTCGGCGGCGCGGCGGCAGCGGCTGCGGCCGGCGGAGATGATGATGATGACCGACGTTCATGCACACTTGAACGACGGTCGGGGAACGACTGTTACCACTACCGTGATCCACGACCACGTGGACCTTCGAGGTGCCACACCATCTCGTCTGCTGGCGTGTGCGTGACCGTACATAAGACGAACAGTGCAGGCGAACCCGCGAGCGAGCGTGCGAACGGATCGTGAATCGTTTGATCGATCGATCGAAATCGAACGAGGCAAAGAAGATATTAAAGATATAAAATGAAACAAGAAAAAGATTCGATGATTTTTTTTAATCTCACAATCTTAACCGATAAAATTACATAAAATTACTCTCTCTAATGACTGCGAAAATCTGATCGATAATTAATGATCGATACTTCTTATCTCGGGAGAATATTATATTTCTGATTACAAAAATCTGAATAATAGATGCAATATAGGAGAAGGTCGCTGACACCGTTATACCACTTTGTTTTCAGTCCATATTTTTCTTAAATAAGCTAAAAATAAAACTTTAGAAATATAAATACAAATTAGAAAAAGTTTTCTATCAGATGATATAACAATTTTTGAGAATACTGTTTAGAATTTTGCAATAATTAACTTTTTCGTAAGATAAGCAAAAATGAGTGTCTGACAAAATGAATCCCAAAAAATGACACAGTAGGCAATAATGTTACATATTCCTATTTTATTTTTTTATAGAAGGATTTCTAGACTTCTCTCTATATATATATATGCCTGACATAAGTTTCCTAAAGCGACACCTCCTTATTTCTTAAAAAAATTAAACATTATTACATTTATTAACATTATCAAGAACATAATCTGTTTAGATAACTAAAGAAATCAAAATCCATAATTCATATTAAGATAATATATTCACTATAAGATAAACTAACCTATTTTTTTATACATATACTGTCTCGTTACATGATTGCATCTTAGAGAACATACATAAAATATGTATAAATATGTATAAATCAACATACATTAAAAAAAAAAAAATTTTACATTGAAATAAAAAAATTCTAGAAATCCTATATATATATATACACACACACACACACATATATATATATATATATATAGGATTTCTAGAATTTTTTTTTTTTAATGTATGTTGATTTATACATATTTATACATATTTTATGTATGTTCTCTAAGATGCAATCATGTAACGAGACAGTATATGTATAAAAAAATAGGTTAGCTTATCTTATAGTGAATATATTATCTTAATATGAATTATGGATTTTGATTTCTTTAGTTATCTAAACAGATTATGTTCTTGATAATGTTAATAAAGTAATGTTTAATTTTTTTAAGAAATAAGGAGGTGTCGCTTTAGGAAACTTATGTCAGGCGACTTTCGATAATAATTAATTTTTTCTTGACGAACACATAGAAATATTCATCGGACACCGACAAAATAACATAAAGAAACATATCTATTCTTGATACACATGGAAATTTACCCAATTTCGATAATAACACAATTATTTTGTGAAGGAGAAAAACGAACGGATCGTCGTAATTTTTTGAACACACGTACCCCTCGGCACGTGCACGGAATCGTGCGAGGAATCACAAATCCCCGTGAGAAAAATGGCGAATTCTGCATCCCAATCTCGTATGGAGTACCCATAGCGGTACTATTCTCAATATCAATTTATCTTGTTTAATCTAGTGGTACATTGGAGCATCTAGCGCAATAAATCGAATGGATTAACGGCCTGATCCTAAAAGTATACTGCGTATTCGGTTTGTTAAATCCGTCTAATTGATTCGAATTTTGAAGGAGGATATTTGGTTCGCCAAGAGCGATAGCACGATTTATTTATCAAACAATCGTGAAGGCAAGCGGCTGGATCGATCGACTGACCTTTGGATTGCCTGAAGATTGTGGTAACAGTGATTTCCATTAATGATTCGATCACTTGTGCTAATTTAACATTTAAACCCCTCTATTTATCGATTCGATGTTAAAATCTAACAGCAAAAAAGACGCGAGAGGTATAATAAAACAATATCGCGCTACCCGTCTTCTGGAAATTTTCGGTGTCAAGGCAAAGCGCTTTCATGAATAATTAATTAAATCATCGGAATAAAGTTGAATTAATTACGACAGTAATTATATGCATAATACGGATATGCATAATGCGGAAATCTCATTGTGGCGTAATACTATCGTTTGAAGATTCACAAATTTCACGTCATTTTGCAGCTTCTCTTATATAAACGTGCGCGTCGTTAATTAAATCACAATTTCGAAGAAATATTTTTCGTCAGAGTTATCGCAAGCAAGATAAATACAATCATTCAGATTTCTCTATGGTGACACAATATGCTGCCCTTCTTATTCTCTCTCTCTCTCTCTCTCTCTCGTTTTTACAATTTCAAGAATTATTATTATTTATTTTACGTCGCTTGCTCAGAAGTGATATATGTTATATTGTCGCAGAATGCTCGTTATCGATGCAGTTCCGCTGTATACACTTGTTATTTTGAAGACAAAAGAAAAGCGTACGAAAGGAAAGTGCTCTAAAATGCATAATTTCCAATATAATTAATCAGTCAAGAAAAATAAAAATTCGGCATTTAATAAAAGGTCTCGTTAAAGTCTGCATACTTTTAAAAATCCTTTAGATCATCTTTCTGCTTAAAAATTAAAAAAATTATATCTCAAGATCATTTCATGTATACACTTTTATTTAACTATTAAAAGTGTACTATTAAATTTCCGTTACGTCATATTGTAAAGAAACCTACGAAACTTAAAAATGTTCGCAATAAATATCTTTTATCTTTCTAACGAGAGAGTCTCCCATTAAATAGAACATTATGATCTTATCTTTGAAGAATCGCCGTGAGGTTTTTTACAAAAATTATTATAACAGTATGGTTCCGAGAAATATAAAGTTTTATATTACTTTTAAAGCTGTTGAGAATGTTGGGCCGCGGCGCATAACGCGTGAATAGGTAGAACGCCGACTACCTGTGGCTAAAGAAAAAGAATAAAGGGAAAGGGCGATCCCGCGCTTTTTAGGGCAACATCTAAAAATAGGCGTATTTATAAAAGTGGACAAAAAAAGCGGAAACCCGTCCGGCAAGAATGGAACCGGACTGAACGTCACATTCCACCTGGTGGAAATTTAGCAATTGAAAGCGAAAAGATTATTCGAAGATACGCGCATTTATGTGCAAGCGCATGTTACATGATAAACAATAATTTACGCGTAAATTGGCATAACGTTAATTACGTTACCGTTAGGAAACATCGCAAACATAATTTGTTGGGTGATTAAGGAAGGTGATCATTTATGATCGTTTCGCAATAGCAGCTTCGAGGAGGCGTACACTGTACACTGTAATATTTACAATGTACGCGAAAACATATTGTATGTAAATAATAATTTTATAAATAGTTGATGAGTCAACAATAATCCGACTAATACAAGAGAATGAGATATGCCAAAAAAAATTAATTTCACGAGGGACGTACGGTTCCATTAGCAACTCTTTATTTTTAATGTATAAAAATACATAATTTCGTAAATTTTTTATCAACTTACGCAGAACCATTTTACAAATATCTGCTTCTGAATTAATTTATTCATCACAATTATTTATTTATTTATTATTTATAATTATTTATTTATTATAATTTATTTATTATAATACTCGATATAATTCTCATTATGATATTAACTTATTATTGAAAATAATTACATAGCAAATAGGAATTGAATTCGCCATGAATAAGACATTATTTATGTATCAGTGATGAAAAATATATTTTGTTTTTATTTAATGGTCTAAAATAACAAACCGATTGCTATGACTAACGATATGCATTACTGCTATCACTTGAATGTCTGAATATTATTACATTAATTATTATTACATTAATTCTCTGTATGAATTTTATTTTACATTAATTAGCTTCATATATAGCGTATTAATTTGCGTGATTTACAAAATAAAAAAAGAAATAGGGGAATTCGATTTATATCTTGATATAATGATATGTTTTACGTAATGTTACTATAAAATATTACTCGATAATGATGTTGTGTCTATAAAGCCAGCGTATAAATTATTTTTACGTTTCATTTCTATGCAAGAAATTAAATTAAACAGAAAATTTGCACGAAGTGTTTCACGGAGGAATGCATCACGCCGACGATTGTTATATGCAGACAATAGTCATTTATTTGCTCGAGATATTACGAGGTACCACCCAGATTTCCCATAAGCATTCGCACGCATTAGGTCACCGAGAGTTAAACCGAGATAAGATGAATAGTCGCGGTGGATGATGTCTCATTAGCCGACTTCTCACGTGCTTCCGCAATGGCGTCAGATGTTCCGCGTGTTACACCGATCGGTCGCAGCCCGCGTGTTGCGACGTGCCGCTTGATAATATCAAGTTGATATATTGCAACGAGTATTATGCCATTGCGATTTTATTAAATTTTCCGGCAATCTGTCAAGCCAGTTTGCCCTCTCGACAGTTTGCGATATGCCGTCCTCGGGAGAGACTGCAGCCACTCGTTCGGATGCGGGCGCGAGGAGTTACGAGAAAGAACAGACGAGAGAGATACGCGAATATCCAATAAATATTCTGGGACGCGCATTAGATATCCGAATATCTTTGCAATATTCAGATTTATGGATATTTGTTATTGCAATCGTACTTTAAGTTCCCGAAGTCCCGTAACGGAGAGTTTCCTGCGAAACTAACCGGGGAGGGGAGGGGGGGGTGTACCGAGAGTTTTATCGTGAAATAGATCAATAGACCGGGACGCGATAGCGAGCATCGATCGTTCGCGCTTGGCCGATTACGAGCGCAATCGGAGTGGAAATACGATCGCGACAAAATTCGCTCGTGGAGCCGAAATAAATACGCGGCACGTGAGGAACGCGATTGCGGTCGTGGTCGTATTAAGCGCGGCTTGAACGATACCCGATCCGTTTGCAAAATGTTTTTTTTTTCCGGCCGCGATTTAGCGAACACTCCGCGCCGGGCAATTAGATACCTTCGGGATGAACGACGTTGGAGCGTGTTGCATAAATTTGCAATCCACGAGCTCCGGCGCGGCCTCTCGTCTTTCCATTCTGGAGAACCCCCAACGGCCTTACAAGCGCGATTTATCTACTCTCTTTCTCTCTCAAGATATAATCTTCTATCCGCTCGAGGATGATGGAACACTTGAAAGAGCGGAGCTACGAGCGATCCGTACAATTCGCGAAATGGATTATCGTACGGAAAGAACGATTTTGCTGAGGGATCTGAAATTTTGCTTGAAAATAGATCTGAAAATAATTTTGTTGAACTCAAAATAATTATGTAGAACGCTCAAACTAACTGCTAGAATGTCAAAAATTTTTTGCAAGTTCTGATGGCCCAACAAAATAATTTTGTTGGAACTTCAAAAATAATAAGCGATGCTGCAAAAAATTTTGACATTCTAGCAGTTAGTTTGAGAGCATTCTACGTAATTGTTTTGAGTTCAACAAAATTATTTTTCTGTATCCAACTGAAATTTTTAGATCTTTTAGTAAAACTGTTCTCTCCGTGTAGTCGTGAGAAAAGAAAGAAAAGAAATGGGAGAGATTCACACGAAATCGAGCGATTTTTCTCCGATTCTTAGCTTAATTCTTAAAACGGGGTCCGTGTGATTCAACGGATCGACCTTTCGAACATTAGCGAAACTGCGAGCAAATAGTCAGGCGGCGCATTATATTCATTTTATGTCGTTGCACTCGATTGCGACAGAACGAGCTCTCTTTCCAAGGAAATTCCATAGATTGTGCGAGTAGCTGCATGGAAAAAGAATTGGCTAAATATGCTCAGCGGACGTAATAATGTTGCAGAATAAATGATTATCTCGAGCCTGGAATCATAATTAAACCTCTCTAGCACGCATTTCCGTCTCGATATATTTTATTCGCACACATTGTACTTAGTCTTAGTTTTCGCATCAACTAAGAAGATTTGATCTTACACCATGTTACACAGTTTCTCACACGCTAATTACATAATCGAGAAGTTGCATTATTTCTTGAACACCGCGTACATTTGCCGCACAAATATCGAAGGCATTTCATTATTCAAAGTGTGCCACATGTCTTTTCGTTCCTGTTAAGAAATTGTTACGCGCAGCGAACGGATCTTCTTTTGAGTGAAAACGTAATAACGAGCGCTAAGCAAGAAAACCGGGATAGAACGCGAGGTATTAATTTATGCAAATTACGGTCGAGAGTCACTACCGTACGCAGTAGACACAAAAAAAAGATTCCTACAGATGGAAAAATAACAAAATGCTTAGGAATGACGTAGCGTGAGTCGATTATTAAATTTATGCCTCTCAGGATCGATTGCACCAAGGTTATTTTGATTTTAAGTGAAGCTTAAATAAAACTCTCTTTCTCTTTTATGGCTTTAAAGAGAGAAAGAGTTTTAAGTCTCGCTTAAAGTTAAAATAATGTTGGTGCCTCAGATCGTTAAAGACTGTGCCGCTCGGATATTATTCTGAATCGTTGAATTTATTACGGTAATTAAGTCGAGTGTGTCTCTCTGGAGGACATCCGCACGTGTCGGTTTGCTTACAACCTTTGCGCGATACAGAATGTAATCTAACGACGCGCGATCATTATGCGGAATGCTAGAAATTAGCGGTAAACGCGTCCGATGAACATATCCTTCGTGCACATTCCCGGTAATTATATCAAAACACTTCTCGATGGCACAATTACGTAAACAAGCGTCGTACGTCACTGAAGATATTATCGAACAGAACTTCCGGCTCTGGAAATAAGTGACACACAGTGACATGTGGAATTATTGAAAATCTCCAAGTAATTTGCGACCGCCATAGCTAAGGAGACATCGTGCGCAAAACAAGACGGTAGATCGAGAGAAGATACCTGAATGCAACGATGGCACAATCGATCGGACGATTGAAATCTTGTTAAAATAAGGTGCGCGATAACATCTCTCTGGCGCGTAAAACTTGTTCGCAAAATATTTATTTCTTTTCACGGAATGCTGTTCACGAATGTTTTCCTCAATACGTGCATGCCTGTGCATATTGCGTTTCTTCTCTCAGTCAAATCTCATTCTGCGCTTGAATCTAGGAATCTCTTGTTCGAGGAATCGATTGTGTAAATTTTAAAGTTTCTTAAACATTCTCCGCTTTTTTTCATTCGACTAGTCTATCGCATGTTTGGAATAAAAAATGAGATAGCTTCTTTCTTGGAATTTCTCGCCTGATGTAGAGCATCTTCATTCGCGTATATGTGCATTAGATAAGATCACGTGACCGAAGACAGCAGGAAAGGGAATGATGTTCCGATTGTAAGAGAAATGAAGAAAATTATAATCAGTGACGCAGAATTATCAATACTTCCGGGAAATTGCGCGTCCGGTGAGCGATTAAGTGTCATGGATGAATTTCATTGCTATCCAAGATCGCGGTTATAATTGTCATTAGTGAACTTTATTTATCCCGACGTCGATGTTTATAATTCGACTGTAACTCTATAACGCAGTTCCATTGCGTCATCGCATAATTCTTGAAATAATCTTTATCTGACAATTAAAAAATTATCTGAGACAGAAAGAGAGAAAAATTAAAAGAGACAAAGAGATCTTAGCGTGCATATTTCAATAACAGTTAGTTATATTTTATATTTATTATTTATTACAAATATAATTATTAAATTAAATAAATTAAATAAATTATTATTATTATTATTACATATATTATTAAAAATTATTTTATATGCATATATCTATAGTATATATATTATATAATAATTATAAATAAAAAATAATATAAAATTATCACGTTTAATTTAATATAATAATTGAAATATTAAGAAATTTTCTTCATGTATATATTTTTTTTGCGTTTGGATTATTTCCGTTTTTAATAATTTTGCTGCTTTCAGCAGAAGCAATAAAACATACACGACGCGACATCTGCCATCTGAGAGAAGAATCAGGATAGAATTAAGAAGAAATTTACAGTAGATAATATTGCAGAATTTTAGTATTGCAAATAAATCGATGAATAATAGTTTGACGTTGCTGAACGATAAAGACTTACCTGTAATAAATTAAGAATCGATTCGCGCGCGATTTTAAGCATCCTATTGTTAATGTATATGTATACACAATTATCTAAAAAGTTATTAATTTTATTATTAGTTTTGTATTCGAACAAACGTTTAAATTTTGTTTTCTTTTCGCCATTGTGCGTAATTAAAATCAGTAACTATATAATAACTATATAATACACTATATAATGCACTAAATTGTTTATACGTGTCCATAATAAATATCCAAAAAGGACTTACTTTAATTGATTATAATAATTAATAACAATGATTTATATAGTGAGTAATTTGCGGCGAAAAAGACGAAATAACTTTCCATGTAATATTTATATACTTAACCCTCTATGGGCCGAATTTTTTTCTTAAATATAAAAAATGTATTTATTTTAAAATTTTAACATAAAATTAAAATTAAATTTAAAAATTTATTTATTTAAAATTTATTTATTTATTTATTTATTTATTTATTTATTTATTTATTTCATAAGTTGATGGTACCAATCGTCATCAATATTATTATTGATTATATTAGAGACATTATATAATTAAGATGTATACGTCATCTTGTGAAAAAACTAAAATTATTGATGTATTAGAATGTTACCTGAAAGTTACACGGGTCCATAGAGGGTTAAACAGTATAGTGAAATATATTATATTTGAAAAACATGTTATTTAGTTCTATATATCGCGTGCGTTAAAAACCTGAAAAAATATGTTAAAAATTGAAATGTCTTTTTAAAGGCAAAAGCTTTTTAACTCCGATAAACCGACAATGTTTTAAAAAACGTTAACATTGAGCTATCTTAGCAAGTTATCTTAGTGAGCTATCTTAGCAATTATCTTCCGAAGCAAATATTGCGTTATAATAACTTTCCGCTCTAGGTTTTTTTTTTCGATAGCAATGCAGTATTATACGGATAAATTCTGAACGACGAATCGAACGTTAGTCGAGCGCCATCCACCTCTTCGACAACGTGCATTGCGCGTGGTCTCTCGTACAAACATTTGATAAGTCATATTTAAGAATCTCAATACATCGGATCTTCTAAGCAAATTATTATAGTTACTTTTATTAAAAAATAATTTAGGCAATTACTCTGTTAAAACGAGAGAAAAGAATATCGAGCTTTTAAATCTCAAAGTGTCACTTTATTTATTTCTCAAATTAACGTGGAAGGACGTTTGAAGAATGTCTTGCCCAAAGAGCAATATTGTGTAAGTAGTATATTTTTTTTATTTCAATACTCTTGGATACTTAAAGACAAATCTCCAACGTTACTTATCATGGAAAGAATCGCTGATTACATAGCGAGTATTTTGATATAAAAAAAACATGCTTTATGTTTTAAAGTTTCTTGCAATTAATTTAATTCTGTATTCCGTTATAAAAGAAAAGAAGGTCCAGCGTTATTAAAACATAATCTCTAAAATAAGCTCAATTTCAGAACAAAAGCAACAAACAAAAAGCACATTGCGAATCCAGTGATTTCCTAGAATTCTAATTTTAAAAAGTCTATCTTTTTAAATGATAAAGTTATGATGCAAGCGTTATAACACTTTCGTCAAAACACGCTACATTAAGCGGTTTATTATCATTCGATTTCATCATGTTGCAATCGATCATGTTATCTCTTTCTGTTTAAAATGCGATCATGTAAAAACTAACAGCGAAATATATCTGTTGAAGAGAGGATAATCACAATGGGGACGATCAGACACGGGACGAGTTAATGCAAAGCCCGGCATTGCACTATAGCGAGTATCTGTGTTTAGATAAAATCTTATCTGCGCAAAGGCTTCTCAGCGCTGAATATGGCGATGAAGTTCACGACGAGCATCTGTTTATTGTCACTCATCAAGGTATTTTATCAATAACTAATGTTTTCTTTGATTGCGTACATAGTCTGACATCTTTTTCTTTTCTATAAAAATACATGAACATTGAAAACGCAATAAAATATTTTCACTTATCTTTTTGTTGCTACATTTGTTCTATATGAATTTTATCTCAATAATGCAATAGATTGTTTATTTAATAAATCGTTCCCTTACAAAATTTTAAATAATATCTTTAAAAAAAAGAAGATAATATTAATTCATGTGTTAAAGCAAATATATGTAAAAAATAATAAAATAATTATTAAAAAAGATATATAATTTTAAAATAGTTCCACAATTTTCTTAACAATAATTTTTTATTCGCGGATAATGTCGAACTTAATTAATACAGTGACTCATGAAATTGTATCAATAATTGTCATAGTGTTAATAATTCACGAATTTTCAACGAAATTTGTAACAATGGTACTATTTAATTAATTTCGTGAGTCGCTACATAACTGTTTTATTGACGTATATAAATTTATTGAAATGTTTATATTAATTATTAAATTATTAATTATAAAATATTTAATTGTATTGTTGCACTCGTTGTAGCGTACGAGCTTTGGTTCAAGCAAATTATTTTCGAGCTCGATTCCGTTAGGGCGCTCTTCAGCTCCGAATCCAACAATTGCAACGCATCCAACAAGTCTTCTAACGATGATTCAGCCGCCAACCAGGGCAATGAAAGTTCTCACATCTTGAACGAGTCGAGAACCTTGGAGATCCTTAAGCGATTGAATCGCATTGTCCTTATTCTGAAAGTACGTTCTAAAAACGATTCTCTCAAAAGGAAATCTCACACGCAGTTTTATGTAATTTGGTTTAATAATAGAACATAATTAGGGCGACATGCTGAGTAACTGTCACAGGAATCCGCTTATTTAATCATAATGGCGATGCAAGGTGAACGGCCCTTAATTACAAGCCGATTAGTTCGTCACAGGCTGCGTGCTGTCCCTTTAATCAAATTTTTCTGTCTCGCTAGACAAAGCTGTTTACTGTCGCGTCTCACCTTCCCTTACACATTCTCTTACGTGTTTTGAAAATATTAAACGTGGCGCCACAGACGTGTATTGAGTAACATACTTCGATATCTTCTTTGCCCTCGCTTCTTCGCGATAAAACTAGATCGATAATATTTCGTAACGGCCGGCGTATCAAGTGCGCTGCGCGGCGATCTTTCTCTCCCGATTTAGGCACGATGCGATAAATAAGACTGTGAGAACTGCACGAGAACCCCGCGGGGGCACAGTAAGATAATATTTCTAGACGATATGCGACACCGGGCGCTTGTGCGTGCATTAAAGAGAGAACGGAGAAGACGTTACGTTAGGTAACAAACCCGTTATTCTATTTCAATACCGCAGAAGGTGCGGTCGTACCTTTCTTTATTTTGATTCGATAAAACGTCCCTTCGCGATATTGCATTCTCGATATGCACGAGCACGTGATATCGAGTGTCTCGAAATGGAATTACGATCGAAGCGACTAACGCGTGCGAACAACTGTCGCGAATTTGTCCTCGATGCACAATACCGTTCGGAAGATATGCAAAATGTAATATCTACGTCTGCGCAATGTATGTACATGAATACATTAAAATTCGCAAATTGTGCGATATAACATCAAATTTTTATCAAGAGAAATCATTCTCGCGTTCTCTGAAGAGTACAGTTATGTTATACTCATTTCCAGATGCACTTTGTAATGCATTGTAATATTAACGTATCATGTCGCTGACGCACCCTTACTTGCACCTTTGCTTGCACCGGCACCCGTAGAAATGCGAATACAGCCGCGTTGACAAATCGATGAGAACATTTCAAGATGTTTTTTCGCAGTTTCAGGATCAGTCGATCCTATTTAATCACGTAATTTGGTAGCAAAATTTTGTTCTCTTATTAAAAAAAAATCATATATTAATAAATATAATTAATATGATTAATATAATATAATATAATTATATATTAATTACTATAATTAATATATAATTACAATAAAAATGATAGAAAGCATAATTTGAAATCAACAAGTATTATGTACGTTTAACAATGCAATTTATCGTCGCATAGTTTGACTGTATCGCTTCTTTTTTTTTAAACTAGTAAAACGGTGAGAATTATTTATAGATAAATATCAATGATTTGCAGCTTTTGGTGGAGCAAGTGACGATTCTGGAAACAATGACGCCGTTGGATTTTATGGCATTTAGGGATTTATTGTGTCCGGCCTCGGGTTTCCAATCACTGCAATTCCGTCTACTGGAGAACAAACTGGGCGTGAAACCAGAACTCAGGGTCAAATATAGTTACTTAAAGATCTGTGGGAAAGATCCTAAAGCTCTCGAGGAGATCAAGCGATCTGAGGAGGAGCACAGTCTCAGCACTCTGGTTCAGAGCTGGTTGAGCAGAACGCCAGGGCTCAAGACACACGACTTCGATTTCTGGGGAAAGTACAAACGATCGGTGGAGAAGATGTTGATCGAGCAAGAACAAGTAACTATGCCATACATGTAACTATGCCCGAGCTCACTAATCTTGCAATTTGTAATATAATATTAAATTAATACTAAATTATCTGGTAATCATAAATTATTGATTTTTGAAATATTTCACCAATAAACTCCTCTTTCTTTAAAAAAATACAAAAAATAATTGACAAAACAATTGAAAAAAAAAAGTTGCCTTCTAATATATATTATTAAACATTCTCTAGAAAATTTAATTTGAATTATAAAGATAATTTAGATCATAAGATTGCAAAGTTGAGAATATAAGGAAAAACAAACGTAAAGAAATTCGTAAATATACATTATCTTTTTTCTTTTATTTTCAAATTTTGAAATAATTGTGTGTGTGTGTGTGTGTGTGTGTGTGTGTGTGAGAGAGAGAGAGAGAGAGAGAAATTATTCATAATTTGTTAATTTTTAGAAACTATCGAAAGAATGCATCAAAGACTATCATTTGTCTAATATGCACTCGCGGCAAGCAGTTTTTGACAGCATCTTCAATGAATCGCTCCACAATGCTCTTGTATCACGAGGGGAACGCAGATTTTCACACGCCGCCCTTCAGGGAGCAATAATGATCACCCTATATCGGGATGAACCACGATTCAGTCAGCCGCATCAAATCCTCATGGCGTTAATGGACATCGACTCTCTAATCACGAAATGGAGGTGTAAGAAAAACACTATTAATATCTTGTTATTTTATTTATATTTTACTGAAGTATTAATTTAATTTATTTTAATTTAATTTAATTTTTTTTTTTTATTTCTTACGACGTTCACAAGAACGAGTACTTTTTGAATTTATTTACAACGTTCACAAGAACAACGAATATTTTTGGAATTTTTTTACAATATTCACAAAATTTACAAAAAAACATTATGTAAGAAAAACTATATTAAAATCTTGTTATTTATATTTTATTGAAGTTTAATTTAATAATATTTTTTTTATTTTTTTACAATATATACAAAAACAATCAATATTTTTTCTAATTTTTTTACAACATTTACAAGAACAACGGATATTCTTTGAATTTTCTTACAACATTTACAAGAATGGATATTTTTCAAATTTTTTGCAACATTCACAAGACTTACAAATGCATATTTATCATATTTGCATGATCAGTCTTAATGATAATATAATGCTACCGCGTGTTGGGAAAACACGCTTACATCAGCGTTCATAGCGTTCAACATAATTTTATCTATTTATAACCTAGATGTGTTCCTTTTATACTTTTAGATAACCATGTTATCATGGTACAGAGAATGATTGGATCTCAACAATTGGGCACTGGTGGCTCTTCCGGCTATCAATATTTGAAATCCACGTTAAGGTATTTGTCTGCTTCAATTGAAAATTAATACGAATGAATTAATTTATTTACTGAAAAGATCCACTACACAACTAGATAATAATATTGTAAATAACATTTATCGCGAGTTTTTATCATCAGCACAAATATTATTACTGTAATGTCATAAGTCATTAAGTCATTATGTGTAATAATATCCTTCATTTGTCGATAATTTAACAGAAGTCATTATTTATATACTTAGATAAGATTGACTGTTGTCAATTATCATTCAATACATCACTTCAAAAAAGCATATTTTGCATTTCGTAAAACTTAAGTCATCTACTTTACTTCTGCAAATACAAATATTCTTAATAATAATTTTGCTTGTTTTATGTGTTTTGGCCGAATAGCGATAGATACAAGGTCTTCCTGGATTTATTCAACTTGTCGACCTTCTTGATACCACGTCACATGATCCCGCCTTTGACGAAGCAAATGAAAATGAAGTTATCAATTGCCTCGCACGATTGGACCACGGACGGAGACCAAGATGAATCGGCGAACTCTTTAGATAACTCGCAAAATAACCATGACACAGCAAACTTCACGAAACTCTAATGAGTTTTACTTCTTTAACGTAGTGTCAGTGTATGCACTCGCGCTGATACAATAGTTAGATAATACAGTTAGACGAATGCTTGAAAACGAATGCTCTCTTAAAAATCTTTAGCATTGAAATTTAGATATTTCTTAAAACTTAGTATGCGTGGATTCTCTTAATTTACGATAGCGTTAAAATTACAAATTGAAATCCTGAATATATATAGATCTTAAATATTTAAAGATTATTCATAAAAAAATTATCAATTATGAATTAGACTAGGCAGAATCCAAAGAAAAGTCAATGTCTCGAGTGTTCACAATATCGGTCATTATGAGGAAAAAAACTCATATGGCTGTGTATAGCTTTTAACGATTGTAAATATCACTGTCTCACTTTCCGAAAGTGAAACTTAACTTACAAATAATAAATTTCCGATCGCTACATGAATAAATCAACTAAACTAAGTTACTGCCACTACAAATCAAAGCTAGATGTTAGTGCTTAATAATATTTCTATTTTTCAAATTAAACAACGAAACTTAACTTCTTCTCTTGGCTCGCCTTTTACTTTTAAAACGATCATATGTTATAGACTTCTGACAAACAATATGAAAAACGTAATTAACATCACTGTCGTGTACTTAATAAAGGATTTTATTAAGTCACAATTTATTTTCACAATACATCTCGTTTTATTCTTTGTCAGGAATGAAAAACAGTGCGATTTAACATTCTGCAATCAATTAAACTTCGAGCGACGAGACCTGATTGGCTATACCTGCGAACACACGATAAGATATTTTTTTTTTCTTTTTTTTTTTTTTGAAAAATATAAACGCTCAGTTCAATTCGGGCGACTGTCGCACGCCGCTCATTCATTGATCTTACCGCATAAATTTTTGCCGATTGCAATGTAAATGTAACCTTTGTTGCCAAAGGACGGACCCCACGAATTTTTAATTATATAATGCGGTATACTCGTCTCGGTGTCGTATCCCACTATCTGTACCGCATGGTTCAAACTGTCGAACGAACCGTCGCAGTGATACTGTATTACGCCGCCTAAATAATTCTGCCAAGATATGGCGTTCACGGCAGCCGCCACGGGTCCATGAGTAACGAGCAGCGTCAAAAGTTCAGTCTCCGCGTCTACGAAACTGAAACAAACTCGATCAGTATTCGCGAGTGTCGGGGCATCGAAAGCCTTCAGGTCTTCACTCTCTGTTAATGCCGACATAGCCAACAATTCGACAATTGATACACATAGCAAAAGAAAGGAATACGTGTGTACGATATTTATTTCGCGTATGAGAAAAAAGCAGAGCATTATAAATAATAACGAGAATCATAAATAACAATAAAAAATAGTGCATTATAAACAACAATGCTTGAGCGAAAATAAAACTACCTGTCGCATGTGAAGTCCGTTACTCTAACGCCCGATGTCTTCGTGGAACTTCTGAAAGATCAAGTCTCAGACTTTTGCGTTCGCAAAAAAAAAAAAAAAAAAAAACAAAAGACATCCTCATTTGCATACAACCTACTTAGGCAATCTACACAGATCGCTCCGCCATGTGAGAGGATAATCTGTCTCAGATGTAATTCTTGTTTTTGATGCCATCAGCCACGAGAGTAGGCTGCATATGTCACCGCCCTGGCATCCGTAACTGCCTGGCATGCAATCAATCATCTGCATAATGTCGGAGGATAAGCTACATCGGCTGGTAAATTAATACATAGGGACGTCTAGGAAAGTTTTGAGATTTTCAAGAGATCGTCTGCTTCTTAAAAAAATCTCGATCTCTCTCCCGAAGAGTTCAAGAATTACCTCGTGCGTCTTATGCTGGCGCTAGACTATGCGCGATTCATGATGATTCGCATCCTTTGATTTCGTCAAAAAAATTGCTCCGCCAGCGAATTGACACGAACATTAAACGACAAGTGCAAATTCGACGAATATGTTCATTTCAAATGTTTGCAAATCTTATATGACTAGAAAATTGCGAGTTTTGAACTGTCACGAATCACGAATTGCTTTAGATCCCAAAACTTTTCTAGTTTCTTACACGGAAAGAACGTTTTTTCTGAAAAGTCTAAAATTTTAACTGGACAGATCAGAAAAGTAATTTTGTTGAACTTAATTAAAATAATTATGTAGAACGCTCAAATTAATTGCTAAAATATCAAAATTTTTTGCAGCATTGTTCAATTGTTTCTAAGATTCCAACAAAATTGCTTTCAGATTTGTATCCAGCAAAATTTTAGATCTCTCAACACAACCTTCTTTCCGTGCATAAATAAACATTCAAGGATTGCGGCGAAAGATCAAGGGAGCCGCTAGAACAAGGGCCCAACTTTCAATATCTATCAATGCGCGCAGTCAATTTATTAATGACGTGTAAAACACTACCGCAAAATTTGCATCTTAGGAGCGCAAGCACGCTTTTTCGAGCGGTTCCCTCGTTTAATAAATAGAAAAGCGTGTCAGGAATATAACGACCTACTTCCTGCACGCTAAAGGAATACAAAGTTCCGTTTTTGATGGCGTACATCGATTCGGCCACCCCGACAGTGCTGAACGCCCAGCACGCACCGCAATTCTTTTGGCTCACAACCGGTCCTACGACCCCTTGGTCCCGCCAGTCAAACTTAGAGGGTATGCCCGTCATCCTTTTCATACGGTTAACCGAGCCCGCAGAGTGCTGATGATAATACGACGCTGTCGTATGTTTTTGCCCTGATCGACAAAATTGTCGTACTTGTATCAGCAAATAAATTACAACGCATAATTGTGCAAATCGAACAAACCTTTCTCGGGGAAACTCTTGTTAATTTTTAAATAATACAGCAAGCTTAATTTTAATGAACATTAATAAAGGCTGTTTCTTGGATATTTTAAACTTAAATACTTAATCGCCATTTTTGTTAAGCAAAACTCACCCCGCAAAGGTAAGTCGGAGATTAGCGCTTGTTGCAGGAATTCATCCTCGGATAAATCGGAGAATTCTGTCAGTCCGTAATACGCGCTTTCTTGCGACGATCGTAAACTGTTCATCCTTTCGATGTGCCTTAATGACTTCTGCAATTGATTTTATTTCCTAATTAATATTTTTTTAAAGAAAAAGAAAACTGCATCACGCAGCAGTAATTTACAAAGATTAGTTTCTACTTATGTTACGTAATTTTCTGATATTTTATTACATAATTTGATTCATATTATTCGTTTATACATTTCTTATTATTGCAATTAGTTAACATAGTACACATTCCGAGTGTATAATTTTTTCAGAAGATTTCGGAGTAAGATAAATTGACTAATAATAATGATAATAATAATTTTATGGATGTGCATGTATGCAGAGAAGAGAGAAAGAGAAACAAATTATAACGGAACGTTAATGTTCAATAAAATTGTAACAAATCTGAAATTAAACAAGCTTTGACGTTTTTTATCATTACTCTTCTCCTGCAGTCGATAGAATTAATTAATGAGTGACACATGCGTGCACGCGCGCGCACGCGCACATGTACGTTTGTGTTTACGCGTTTAATCGAAGTACGATTAATAAGCAATTTATCCACATCGTTTAAAATCTCTTATTAAAATTTGTATTTAAACTATAACACGTCGATGTACACGTGGCTTAAACGGCTAAATCCGAGGGGAACAAAATGCTGTCGCGCAGTCATTTAAGCCGATCACGATTTTTTTTTATACGACCGGTTTGCAGACAAATCTTCACCTGAAAACGCTCGAATCGCTCTTCATATTCCGCTGGATCATTCCTGTAGGACTTATTGTATCGGGCAATGTAGTTCGCGAACAATTCCGCGTCCTCGACAGTTTTATCGGACCCGACTTTGATCGGCACGATAAAGAAGCAAAGACTCACGACCAACACTATCACCACCACTGTTCGCCACTCCATGTCTCGTACACGACGGCGTAGAACGCACGTTCGCGTTGCGATGCGTTCACGACGCAGACGCGATAAGTGGAGAGTAAGACAACGAGTGTAGCCAGCATTTAAAGCTTGCAGAGTAAGCGTCTGAACATTACCGGATGCTATTTCAAAAATGGCGATTAAAATGGTGATAATATTTAATACTCTTGCGAACTCCTCAGCATTAACATATACAATATTTAAAAAAAAATTAATTTCGATTTAGCTGACAAATCTCTAATAAAAAAAAACAAATTCTTCTGTTTTAAAATTATGTGTGCTCAATATTTTTTTAACAAAAATATTAAAGTATTTATAACGTTTACACAATGAATGAAATGTTTTTAATGAAATTCAACTTCAAAATTGTTTCTTTTTTAAACAATTTCAAAAATTTTATTTTATTGCAATTTTCTATCTAGAATTTTAGTGATGTTGAAAAAAATATTAGTAATAAATTATTATCTTCTTTGACATTTGTAACAAAAAAAATTTTTTTTTTTAATTAATTTAAGAAATTAAAGTAGATTCTTGTTTTTATTATTCATTAATTTTGTATTTTAGCTCATTTTATGCAAAATTAAATAGATACGTATTTTGAACATTTTGGAAATATAAAAAATCAAATGAACAGTATACAGAAAAATGCAGCATGCAACTCTAACGATTCAAAAGGTAAAACGATTTTAATTTTTTTATCTCTTGATTAAAAGTTTACACACACACACACAAAAAGTGATGACTGATTGCGAGACCGTCTATCTAATTCTTTGTGTGTATTTATATATATATATATATATATATATATATATATATATATATATATATATACACATATATATATATATATATATTTCCATAGTTACTCAGGTATTGTGCGATATTTAAATTAAAACGGAATAAATAATAAGAAGCATACAATCAGATTATATATTTTAAAGCGATCAAGTGATTTGATCTTTTCTCTTTTATCACTTTGACTGGCAAGTTGATTTCGATATTGAGTTTTAATACATCTAGTATATTACTTTAATTTATCATTTTTAATGTCAAATACATTCAGTAAAATTATTCTTAATTGGATAAATAAATAAAAAAATCACTTACAAATGAATGACGATACGAATCTTACGCATCACCTATGGACAATTGGATGATATAGCAATCAATGAATGTTTTCCATTTAACAAGTCGATACAAATGTTCTTTCGTAGCATTTAATAAGTAACAAAGACAGAACGATACTTGTGTCAACTTGCGTCATCAGATAGATTCAAAGTGTTATTAGAGAAAAGATAATATATGACACACTCTTAAGCCTTGTGTCTCACTATGTCAGAAATTGCTCCGAGATCTCAGATGAGAAGAGAGAAGGATGAATTGACCAACTGCATTTGAACAATTCGACCAACTACGATTGATCAATTCTCTCTCTCCATCCGAGACCTCAGATCGATTTTTAGTATCGTAGACACAAAGCTTTATATTTTTTTTTATGGCACATGCGCCGTAATGGACAAAATATTAAGAACAATCCGGTAAAAATTGTTTCATATAAAAGAATATATATAATATAATATAAACATATAATTATGTACAAAATATGTTCATACATGTTCATATATCCTTCTTTCTTTAATAAAATTACTGTTTGACACAAGGAAAATAATGATAATAATGAGAAAACATAAAAAATAATTAAAAGGATAATTTTTTGTTTCTTTTATATATTTATAAATAATCAAGAAGAAATAAGAAAAAAATTACTTATATATAATTGTATAATGATCTATATATAATTATATATGAGCAATTTTTTTAAAATTTCCTCCAACTTGATTATTTGTAATAGAAACAATGCAAAACTTATTCTTTTAATTATTTTTTACATTTCCTCATTATTATTATTATTTTTCTTGTATTTTTTTGTACAGTAACTTTATTAAAGAAAGAAGAATATATGAATATATACAGGGTGATGCTTTTAACTTGAGACATTCAAATATCTCAAAAAATAAGCACACTAC